>PYDT01001475.1:0-11989 GCA_004837865.1 Musa balbisiana | reverse complement strand
TAGGAGGTAGCAATACGCCTTCGTCATTGTAGATGAAATAGTAGCTACACATGGACGATATTCTTAAAACACAAAATTGAATGCTGTAGATATTTGTACCAGTTTTGCAAACTTGTCTAGAGTTTCTAGTAAACACTGCATGCGATATTTTGATAGAGTTCGAGTAAGACCATTAATCACAAAAAATCCTATAAGTTGGGAACAACCTAAAAACCCAATGTTTCATAGTTTAAAGTTTTGGGTGCAAGTGTTTTATCTTGAATGAAAAGATGCCTTAGGAAAATTTGATGCTAATCCGATGAATGAATTGTCCTGTTATTCTCGGTTTCTAAAGCTTTCGTATATTCAATTACAAAGAACTTTAAGTATAGGAATCATTAATGGTTTTCAATGAGATTCCAAATCAAGGCAAATGAATTTTGTGATGAGTTAATTTTGATTTTGAAGTTAATAAAACCCCTTTCTCCAACTAGCAACTTGTGATTGCATCCACTTCCGAAACATCCTTACACAAGGATTGAAAATATGTAGATGCTCATCCTAAGGAGCTAATCTCGGAGACATATAAGGGGTTCAAACAGTTCCTAAGAACATGAAGACATTGAAGACAAATATTTTCTGAATTCCAAAAGCGACTCCTTGAAAGAATGGTGGAGTTAAGTGCGCATCACCATTCTAGGCTTACTTTTCTTTGACAGGCAAAAGATTTGTCAACGTATTGTTGATTGGGATTGCACGCGTTTAATGAATCTTCGCATTTCCTTCTGTATAGACTGACTCAGAAAATAGTAGAAATCCTCAACTCATAGTTTTGTACACATCCACCTTGGATAACGCCATATAACCAATAAACCCGCATATCGAGCTTGAAGAAAATCCCATCCAATGTGAGGTCTGCTCAAGTCATCAGCACAATGCATACCTGGGTTAGAATTGCCTTAAGCAGACCTCCAGATATGGTAGTAGGTAATTGATTACTGTTATTGGTACGAGAGAGTTATAGGAAGATTCCTAAGAAGTTTTAATGAAAAATATAAATAAAGAATTCCGTCTCTGAACCATTCACATAAGATATTTTGAAACAGATTTCAATGAACAACAAGAATCCCTAGCCAACCCCAAATAAGTTGGAACTTTAGATTTTTGTTGTTGTTATTGGTTGTTGTTTTAAATACGCCTATGGAAGCATATAAGAAACTTAGTTGTTCGATGGAGGATTACACAAACTCAGATAGTCCTTGGTTCCCTGAGTGCCTGATAGCTTTACGCCTACTCTTGATAAACCACATGTATCATATATGACGAATACAGTAATAACATTGCGCCTCAGAAGGACAGGCTTCATGCTTCTGCCTCTTGTCAGACCAGTGAGAAGGTCCCCTATAGGAAAGCAGGTGCAGTAGCAGCAGCAGCAAAGCTTTCAGAAGGACTTCCCTTACCAGCCCTTAAAGACAAATAACTAAGTTCGATTTTTTTATCATCACAAAACTTCTCCAATCTTTTTTGTGTTTGAATATGATTCCGAATCATAAACGTGAATATAACACCATTGAGTATTATATAATACAGGATATGTATACAAATAGAGGTTTTTACCCTTCCTCAAGCCAAACCAGTCCCCACTAAGGTTGACGTTACCACACACTATACTTGTTGCCTCCAGACAACAAAGGTTACACTTACCATAACAAGAAATTTACATAGTATACACACAATAATTAGCGGCATATTACATACACAAGAAAAAGAAATTCAGGTACATTTACAATAGCCTAAATAGTCTAGAGGATTCAGGTCTTGTCCTCCTAGTTATTTTTTCTTTATCTGGAATTACAATTAAGGCATTTATACACAATCAACCCCATGGAAAAAAATTATTGAATTCCATTTTCAGAAAGAATTGTTAAGCAGCACAAAAAAGCATCCTAATATTCATGAACGTAAATATTTCTTAACAGAACTCATTTGTAAATAGAATAAATACCTACTAGAGTGGAAGACACTAACCAGTTTCGTTTAATCTCACTATTAGCTGTTCCCTTTGTTGGTAGGCATAAATCCCAGCTCCGCCTGCTTTCTGCTTGCCAGTGTTATGAAACGGTGCACAACTTGACCCTAACATTTGAAAGCAGCTTCTTTTAATGAGCACCCACTGAAATACAATATAATTACAGATGTGATTAACCTAAATAATAAGAAGACAAAATGTCTCACTCATTTTATAAATGAAAAGGACTTTTAATGAGGATTTGAGGCAAAAATTGGAACATCTCTTAGCATGCATTTTTCATTAAGTTGGATGAACTTATAGCAAAAAAGGATTGAGCCATTTTTCGTGCTAAAAACTGGACAGGAATGCTGAAAAAAAGCTCAAGAAGTGCTGTAAATTTATTTTAAATTCTGGAAGTAACAAGTTGACTTGAGGAGCTACAAAAGCCTGTATGTGGTTATCTTGAAACTTTAAAAAAAAAGGGAAGGGATTCAAGAAGGAAAGTAATCTTCGCCAAGCGGAAGCGATGCAACAAACATAAGGTCTCTGTCACATTATACGGTTCCTCCGTGGTCTGGGGACAATCCACTTTCACAATACATTGGCAGGTTTTAAAAGTGGAGGCTGGGAAAATCGGGTAAAATTCAATTTTTTATATTGAAGATAAGCAGGGAAACCTACCATAAAAACCTTGGAGTGTGTCTTGCTAATTTAAGGCCAGGGACATCAGTTTTTATTCCACAAATGGTAGGCCCCACTCAACAATTTAGGTGATGGGTTATAAAAAAAGAAAAAAAATAAAAAAAAAAAAAACAGAAAATAGAAACTACTTGGGCTATCCGGGACAATCAAATTTCTTGATAACAAACGTATTGATAGGGAAACATACAAACCTTGTATACATTTTAAATTACCATCACACAAAAAAATCCCTTCAGTGAATTGTGGCAAAAAAAATTACATCATAGGAATTTCAAAAAAGGGGAAAGGAGAAAAAGGGAAAAAAAAAAATAAATTGCTCCCTTATTGGTTTGGGGGGCAAAATGCTATCCCCTGAGATATTTTTCAGAAGAACCGACAAAGGAGAAAAAAAAAAGAAAAACCAAAGGGCATTATAAACGGTTTAGTATGAGTAGGAAAAAATTTGATCATTCGGGGGCAATTGCTTAGAAGTGCAAAATTAAAGGCTTAAAGAAAGATATTTGTAAATTGTGGTCCTGGCGGACATGCATTATTCTCAGGGCTGCCAATGCTTTAAAAACTGTCTAATTATTTTTTCCAATTTTGCACAATGAACTATAATTTATGTTTTAAAGTTAGAAAAAGAAGGTTCTCTTTACTTCCTTTGTTGTCTGAGACAAAACCCCAAAATCTTGCGTATCAAACCAAACAGGGACAGGCAAGTTAGAGGGGGGGGGGGGGCACCACAAATAAAATGGTTCCGCGCACATAATCTACAAAATGAAAGCTATTACTAAAACAAAAAGCCGAATTAAAAATTTTTGTTGTATGCAGAGGACAAAAATATAGCATTATAAAAATTTTAGGCATGGTTAAATACATTCAATTAATCAGAATAGCTTGAGAAAACACAAATACAAAAAAACATGAAAGGATAAATATTTGAAAGGGAGGGGTAAACCTACCATGACTTGGATGGAAATAAGGCAAAAACAAGGTTTTTGGGACGGAGGTCAAGGACCTAAAGGGGCCTGAACTCTGCAGAAGGTTGGGCCTTGAAATTGGGTACTTGCTTCGCAAAAAAACAATGTATCATTTTCAAAGGAATCCAGGGATCAATGATTTTGGTTTAAGTATTCATGAGTCCTTTTATGCTTTCAATCAGATTTTCCTCACCCTGAAAACCCAATTTATAAACATTATCAATCAAAAGAGGGGTCAGTGCCAGAATAAAAAACTGAAGGGTCAAATCTTTTGATCCTGTTTCAGAGAAAATGGTAAAAAATAAATACCAAAAAAAAAAGTTTCCAAACTTTTTTTGTAGCTCAAAAAAAAATAAAAAAAAAAAAAAAAATGGAGAGCGCAGAAGAAAAAGGGAAAAAAATTACACTCGATATTAGGTAATTCTTTAAAAAAAAAAACTCAAAACCAAAGGGACTGTTGTTTGATTTTCGAAACAAGAAAATACCCCGAACTCAATACTTGGATTAGAATAAAAAGATGGGGAAAAGACCACTTTCGCAGTGGTATGTAGCTTTTTGCGGTCTAATTTGCTGTTTTGGCATTGAGGATTACCCCTATGTTAATCTCCCAAAAAAACAAAAAACCTTTCCTTGGAGCAGCCTAGTGTAAGGGGGGCCTTGCTATTATCCTAGATAAAGCTGATAAAGTTAGGACGACTATTTTTACAATACCCTACTTAAAAAAAACTTATATTTCCAAAAAAATACTTTCAAAACCTTTGGAGTGTCAGCTCAACCTCAATGGATTTCTTCCTGGTTCATGGTTTGCAAAAAGTGGAAGGGCTGTCCCTATTGATGAGTCGGCGGTATTTCATGAGATAGATATAAAATAGAATAAACTTGGAAAAAAACCTGGGAGTTGATGTTTAACAAAAGGAGTTAAATATTGTGTGGATAATTAGTATTCATTTGCTTCTCTGATATGTACTGGATCTTTAGGCCTACACAGGAAAACAGTTTTTCATTTCGAACTTTTGGGCCCACTTAGTTAATTAGTGGGTAATGGATAGGGCTCTTTGCAATAAAGCATTTCCGAATTTTGCATTTTCCTCCCATAATTATTGTGACTTTGGTTGTGGGGGACCACCCAGTAAATTGCAAGAAAAAAAAAGCCAGGTTAGAGATTAAAAAGGAGGGATGATTTATTTATAATTGACATTCGTTTTTCCACATCAACTTGCAGGGGTTTGTTAAAACTTTATTTTTCTTTTTGCACCTTAAAATATGAATATCTCATTTCGAAAGAAAGTAAAAACACGGTCAACCAACCCAGGTGCAGTAAATTATTTACAGGGTAGCAGATATATGTGAGAATTCTTTTGTGATATGGGAGTCTTTAAAGGGACTGAAATGCCAAGGTTATCATGGAGATATTAAGGATAAACCTCGGTTTCACAAGAAAAAAATTAATTTTAAACCTTTAAAGATTACTATATAACTATAGCTCATATACAAATAAAAAACAAAATAGGAAAAAATTTTGTATTGGCAATCTACTTCCCCACACATTGCCCCACAGAAAGTGGGGGCACGGATGGCAAATTATAGTTTGTGTGGTACAAAGCTTTTGCCATCATAAATCTGACTAAAGGGGCATATGAGACTTGACCATGAATTCACGGGCATTAATTAGGTGACAAAATTTGTATAATGGGAGTAACAAAAAATAGTCAAAAAAACCGTTATCTGGATTTCAATTAGGTTTTAAAGGCTGGGCTTTTGGGATCTTTTTGTCCAAACAAAGTGGCATTTAGAAAAAACAGTCATCCTGTTCTTGGTTGATGACCTTTTTTGTCAGGAGGGAAACTTAATTTCCGATTAGTTTAGTTTATATAGTTATTAATTTTTTGTTCATAAAAACAATCTTTTTTTTCCCATTCTTTTCTGTACAAACCTAATTCGGTATGCGGCCATATTAAATTAGGTAAAATAGATATTAAAGTTGATGGGAATTCTTGAAGTACCAGTATCAAATGCAAATAGGGAAAAAAGGGGAAGGTCCAAAATTTAATTGTCTTGTTTCCTTTGATAAAGATGGGGACCTGATTACCCCCTTGATAGGGGGAGGGAACTACTTTCCTAATTACCTCTTAAAACCCTCTACTTCACCTATTAAATTTCCGCCATCTAATTTTGGGGGACTCAATGGGCGTGGATGTTAGGTTACATTATTTGGCGAGGGGAGTACAAAGATATTTCTAGTATCTTTTCCCCTTTAGGTTCCCCAATTCCTATTCGCTCATAAGGGGTTCTTGTGAAAGACATAGAAAGAGGGAGGCGAAAATTGTAAATCTAGTTCTCTTATGATTCGACATTTTTAAGTTTTTGGGACTTTAAGGGGATTAGTTGGCCCACTGCAGACAGATGAAAAAGTTTTATGAATAGGATCCAAAAGCTTACAAAAGTATAATGTGATCTATGGATTATTTGATTTTACTTTTTCGTAGGCATAATTTTTTTTGGGGCCTAATTAGGCAATACTTCAGGTTTTAGACTAACCAAAATTTTCGGTATAGGAGTCCTGCTTTGAAAATCAAAAAACTGTCAAATCATAAAAAATAGTATGTCAGGGATTCTATTTATATTATTTTTAGATATTGTTTGTCAGCACCTTTAACTTGCGAAACAAAAGGTGGTTACTTCCGATTTGATTTCCGATAACATGGATTTGTTTGTGTTGTACAATCTAATGTCATCTTTTTGTCCCCGTTCCTGCTTGGGGTCTTATAGGGTTCCTGTGTTGGTGATCGAACAAAAAAAAACAACTACACAATCAATAGGGCTTGTGTCGATCAACAATAAACATTATTGAGGGTGGTCTCTGGTGGTGTGGAACCCAATCGCAGATAGTTAATTGGGTTTAACAAGTGCTTGTTTGTAATTGAAGCGGAAGTGTTACGGGGGAGTGAGGGACATTGTGGCAAACCGGACAGTGGGTCACAGGCATACTGAGGGACTGCTTGTATATAGCAGGGCCTTGGGCCTTAGTCATACGCATTATGCAACACAACGGGTAGTTTGGTTTAACTTCTATGGCGATTGCACCAACAAAAACAACTTGCTTGACTCGTAGCTATAGCAATATAGTTGGGCGTTTAATTCTCGGACCCCAAATTTATTATAAATTTTATTTATGTTTTTCGTTTGACTTCGATTAAAAATTTTATTATAAAAAATTAAAAGATTAAAAGGAGAAACTTAAAATGACAAAACTGGCTCGTATAGGCCCTTTAGAAACGGCATTAAAGCTTAAAACAGTCTAAAACCCACCAATATTAACTCTCTTGGGTTACTAACCAAATGCAGTGAAGTGAACAATGAAAAAGAGAAAAAAAAAAAAAAAATTTAATGTTGTAAAATTCATTTAAGGTTAATAAAAAAAAAATTAATTATAAATTATAAAAAAAAGAAAAATCTTTCACAATAAAAATGCTAATTTTGTTACAAAGAAAAAGGTCATTGTGGAAACGGGAAACTATATGGTTTGGTTAAAATTAGAAAAAAAAAGAGTACAAGTTTGAATTATTGATAAAGAAAGAATTAATTTGATAGAGTTTTGGAAGATGGCATGTTAGGTTTTCCTTAAATTTTATAAAAAATTTAGTTTTTTTGTCTCTCGAATTGTCAGAAATTATTATTTCTTCTTGGTGGGATGTTAAAAACCAGTCCTCTTTTATGATAATGAAAAAATAACTTTTAAATGTCGTAGATTGATGGTGGGTTGTAAGGAAACTAATATGAAATATGGGGAGTTTGCAAAACAATCCTGGAATAACAAATAAGGACATAAAAAAACAATAGGGGTTTTTGAAAAACGCTCCTTAAAATTAATAATATTGCACTTACAATCTTGCGGGGGGATTCACTCCATAGTCCCTATGCTTAAATTGGAAAACCCAAAAATAATTTAATTCACTTTAAGATAAAAATTTGTGAATATTGACTGTAGGGTATATTAAGTCAATACAAACGGTTTAAGTATTGAAACCAATTTAGTTATACATAAATAAGTCGAGAGATATTAGAATAAAAAAGATTACAAACATTATTCACATTGTATTGGAATTAATGAAAAAATTTTTATGAAAATAGATATGAAGGAGGTCCAAAATCATAATTTGATTTTTTTTTAAAGAAAAAAATTTTTAATAAAGCCTTTCCATTGGTTTGACCAAAATTGTGTAATTTAGTAACATGCGGGAGATCACTTAGGGCAACCTGAAAAAATCATTTACGTTTATAAAGTAGGATTTAGGGACACGCAATTAAAAATATTCTAGGGTTACTCGAAATAACCATATGGAGGGAGAAGTTTCTAAAAAAGAATATATAATATATCTATTTACTATATGGAATAGGATTTCCCTAATGTAAGGTTAATTTCACCAACTTCTTTTTGGGTATGAATAGTATAAAAAAAAACCTAATTGATTACATGACAAGTGTTTCATAAAATATATGAAAAAATATAGATTCAAAGAACTATTTTTGGTATTTTATTATTTATCAAAAAATTCAAAGGGAATGGATTTTAGGGTTTTTAATAATTAGTTATGAGATTTATTGAAATTGAAAATTGTAGGCTTTCTAGAAAAAAATTAAACGGAAAAAACGGAGAGTGGAAAATCTTAAATTAATTTTAAGAGGATATAGGGTTAATAACAAAAGACAGAAAATAAAAAAAATAACATAATTTACTCCGTTCTAAAATATTGATCTCGCTACGAAATTGGAACTTGCTAAGAAATAAATCCACAAAAAAATCCGATAATTTTTAAAAAAAAAACTATTTTTCCAAGGAAAAAAAAAAGTTATCCATGTGAAAAGAGTAAAGGGAAAAAAAGTTCAATCAAAAGAAAAAAAAGAAAAAAAAAAAAGTTTTTGTTTATTATATTATTTTTTTTATCATAACTAGGGGAAACACAAAAAAACTGCTGGACCAAAAAAGATCAAAATTAGAAAAAAAAAAAAAAAATCTTAAGAAAATCTGGTTTGAGAATGGGTACATGCAAAAAGCACTCAATTTCGAGTTCCACCACACCCGCTTGAAACCGGTAACAAAAACGTATGTAAAAGGTTTGACCAGTTTGTCAAAACACTTTGTTTTTTTCAACTATATCACAAAACAACACAGTTAAAAACTCTGATGTATTGAATTAGACAAAAAAAACTTAATTTCTTTTCTTTCCTTACAGGGCTGGACATAAAAATATTGGTATTCCAATTTGGGGGGGACGCTTGATGTAAAATTTCCTTGCCAAATTATCAAAAATTAGAAAATCAAGCATCAAAACTTAGGTTTTTTTTTGTCCCATCTTTTGTCTTCCCGCTGCGTGGACAAGAAAAAAAAAAAAGGAATTCCTGATGTTGTAATTTTTTGTCCGTGTCGGACATTTTTTTATGGGGACTCATAGTGTCGGGATGTACCGGGGAAAAACAAAAACTTTTCTTGGTTCGCAGGCAAAAAGGACACAAGAAGTTTATAGGTCCCATAAACGGGATGGTGGGTGCTATTCACCAGGTTGCTAAACAACCTAAGCAACGGGGAAAAATTAAACGGCGCTGAAAAAGGGAAGGGGAAGCGAGGGCACCCAACATTCGGGCGAACTACTCTATCTCGGCAAAAAAAGACATTTGAACGCGAGGGACCAAGGGCATCGAGGAGGTGGGAACAATAGGGGGGGAGGGCGGGGTCGGCGAAGGGAGGCAAAGGCGGGGAGCGGGGGGCCCCGGGAGGCCGGCCTCGAGCGCAGTTCCCGCGAAAGCTCATCGAAAGGGCGCTGCGGCCAACCGCGTGCAGGAGGGGGGCGGTCGCGGGACTCCGGGCCAACCTTGGGCGAAAGGTCCGAGGGGGCGAATTTTCTCCCCCATGATCAGGCGAAGAAAAAAATCAATAGAGTGCCAAAAAAAAAAGAGTCCGTAGGAAAAAAGGGGAGAGGGAGGCGGGGGTTCGGAAGTGAAATTAAAAAACCCTGCCGCCAAACTTCTTTGTCTGTTTTTTCTTTCGTCTTCTCCTTTTCTCTTCCCTCTGGCTGGGGCGGGGAAGGCGCCGGCTGGGTAAAATCGTCGACCCTTTCTTTTTCTAATAAAGAGGGGCGGGGACGGAGAAGAGAAAAAGCGCGGGCGTTCCTACGAAAAATTTGTTCTCAAAAGGCCGTTGTTGGAACGTTCCCTATTTTCCACCTCCCTTTGTTCTATATATATTCTTATATATAAATAGGTCTGTATTTTTTTTCCTCTGGTATGAAACAAAAATAGTTTGATCTCGAAAAGGGGATTTGTATGATCAAATTTTTGGTTAGTAATTTAGTGGTCCAACTTTCCTTGGTGGGGCCTTTAAAATTTTTTAAAAATAATTTATATTTTAAACGTTATTTAGTGTTTGTATGCTTGTGTTTGAAGTTGTTATTTAAAATGGGAACCTTAATTAATTATTTTAGGGATAGAGGCCCCTTTGTCAAAGGGTCACATTTTTCTTAGTATTTGTTTGACCATTTGGTTTTTCATCAAGTGGCAGATTGATTGGAAAAAACGGGCACACTTTTTGTTTTGAAAGAACCATTAATATAACAATTTCCACCTTGATTTTTGCTAGTGGGCCACTTAATGGTGTTTGTACCCACAAAAAAAACTCAGTCTTAGTACATGATGTTTGTAGTAAGCTTCCTTAATTAAGTAGGGTATTTCTTAAGTATTTTGGTATGTTTAATTGCCACCAAAAAAAAAAAAAGGGGGACTATCCATCACATGTTAATTGGAAAAAAATGTTTTTTCAATCAAAATCATGGGGAACGGAAGGACTTCTTTTCCTATTGCGTTACTTGACATTAAAAACTTATTCTTTTGTTCGTTCCCTGGTTTATTCCTTCTGTCGGTCACGTGGATGGGCCGATTCTTCATGAGGAATTGAAAAAAAAGATCAATTAAAGAAAATTTTCCTTGGTAAAAAAGAGACCAATTTGTCCTTCAAAGAGCACGAGGGAAGGAGGGCCTGAGGGCTTTATAATTTTGGGCGCTTTTCGTTCCCTTGCAAGGTGGTATTTGGGGCGCTACTGTTAAAAAAGCGGGGTCTTTTATTGCCATGCAAGGGAAGATTTACAAAAGGAAATATTGGTAGGGCTTGATGCAAAAACGCGGGTTGGGGCTCAAATTTGTTTAGAAAGGGAACGATGACGTATCAATAATCTTGTGACGGTAATAATATTTCAGTTGACTTTTCCCTTTAGCCACTTTGTCATGATGTGAATTGTCCTATTACGATCATTTGTGTTTGAAAGGAGCCTGATCATTGGATGTTTTTGTGTGCTGATCTTCATAGTACTAAGGACTGGATCTGTATACGTATCGAGTAACATTAAACTGTACTATTAACTCCCTCCCCGGGCATCAATGTAAACTCTCCCCCCCATTCCGCAGTCCGTGTGTGCTAAAGCCATCCTGTACGAGACCAGTACCGACACACAGATATAAGGTACCATATGCTATTACAGAATGCTACTTTTACACACCACTCCCTGTATTAGGAAAGTAATCGATCACACGACCTTGCTAACGCTATTATACCGCTGTTATTGACACAGTAACCGAACACACGCTCTACTAAAGAACTATGTAGACAGACTGTACTGAAATAAAAATCACCTGACACACGATATACTAAGGATTGTATATATAGACTCCTCTACATAAACTTATATGAAAGTTCTTATGACACCACAATACACCGTATACACTCAAGTTATACCAATGAGTGTCTACAAATCGATAAGAATCACCAGGATCAAACAATATGATATGATATTACAAACCATTATTATAGATATATCATTAACACTATATAAAATATATATGTAATATAACTATATATATGTGTATATATATATAGATAGTTATAGATATATTATGTTATTGTATATATATATATCACCCTTCAATTAAAATTTATAGAAGAGAATTCTATATATCTAATTTGAAATACTGATCACCAGCTTAGCTCCAGATAGGAATAGCC
This sequence comes from Musa balbisiana, assembly GCA_004837865.1. NCBI lineage: Eukaryota > Viridiplantae > Streptophyta > Magnoliopsida > Zingiberales > Musaceae > Musa > Musa balbisiana. The sequence continues at coordinate 285 of PYDT01001475.1, read as the reverse complement.
AAAGATGGCCAGCGCGCGCCGCACAGCGGACATTTTCTTTTGTTGATCACTATGAAATCCAGAAAAAACAGGATTATAACAAGTAGGGATTTTTTATTAATAATTAAAAAATTATAATAGACTATACGAGTTCCTAAATGTAAGAAGAGTTTTGAGACACACAACACAAGCATTAAGCGCGAAAGCTACAATTTACATGTATCCCCAACCGAAACCACGATCCGGCAAGCTGTCGTGAGTGCCCTTTAGCTCATATCGAAAAGCTTCCCCAACGCCTTATAGCAG
>PYDT01001088.1:0-11989 GCA_004837865.1 Musa balbisiana | reverse complement strand
GCAGCAGTGGGTAATTTTCCGCATGGGCAAAGCCTGAGTATATCATTCGTGTCTCTGTTACAACGCGCGAAGAAGAAAATGTTTTTTGAAACCATTAAGAATAGGTATAACATACACCTCGCTGGGGGATTGTAGTTCAATTGGTCGAAGCACCGCCCCCTGTCAAGGCGGAACTGCGGGTCGGGTTCGAGCCCCGTCAGTCCCGAACTAGGATCCGACCGAGGAAGGAGAAATGAATTTCTCTATTTCCGTGAACAAGGAGACAGGGCCGCAAGATCTAATCCCCAAGTGGAGATTCCTATTCTTTGTTTTCATTCGCATTACATCAGACAAAATACAGGAATTTCATTATTCCACTAGGCCGAGTGATAAGGGAGAGACATAACATATATAGATTTAGTACAATCGGTGGTTATCTATATTAGTATTTTAAGAGATACTGTCTGACTTTCTTTGTCGATTTTCTTGCATAAATGAAATAGAAAGAGTGCTCCTATTTTTACGAGGGAGTACATACGCAAATTGTATGTTATTGTACAATACATAATGAAACTAATCATAATTACTCGGACAGAGAGTACTGTCAGGTTAACGACAACCCTTTTTAGCTTCGACTTTGTTTGTGTTCCTCAATGACTAATTGGAACAATCTATATATTATCATTAAATTGCACACTAATTTTTGAGTATGCCTTCCCAGTCCCAATCGAAGAACCAAAAGAGATACTATCAAATAAAAGAAAAGACACAAAGGCACACGGTTCCTTTTTATTAATTTGTTGGCGTTATTAAGATCTTTTATAACTTAACCCGCTTTTTCAATCCACTTCTACTCTTTGGATCTGTGTGTGATTCAATGAATACCAGTCTATATACCTCATATTGTATGGACTAATTGATGTATAAGTATAACGAAAGGAGGAGTATATAAGGAAGACGGTAGGGTTATTTTATAGAAAAGAAAAAAGTGGAAAAGGAGCAATTCAATGGGATTCTTGAGGGAATCAGGGAAGTCCCTTCAGATTTCAGGTCTGGAGAAAGGATCTTCCTATGTTATATATTCAATTCTCGACGATGAACGATGTGACTAGATCAGAATTGATTCATAATATTGATCCGATTCAGTATCATCAGGATGAATTCACCCATTGAATTTAAAGGAATCAAATCTCATCCTATGGGTTTAGATCCCGAGTTATTGCGAAGTAAAAAAAACAATGAGCTTTGACAGTAAATATTCTAGCATTTATTGCTACTGCACGTTCATTCTAGTTCCTACGCTTTTCTGATCATCTACGAATAAAAAACAGTCAGTCAAAATGATTATTTGACTGAAACTGATTTTTAGTCTTATCATGATGAATAATGAACGAAACGGATTCAATCGCCAAGTCTTCAATGAAATGATCGCGGAATCATAAGTATCTGAGATAATAAGTATCTGAGATCGTAGTATCTGAGCCGAGATATTATGGTATAGGTATTTATTATCCTATTAATGATTTTCATAGAAAGTTTGACTGTATACAGATATAGGCTTTTATATAGAGAAATCCTATATCTAGGTCAATATACAATAGGTAGGTACATAGATTAGATGTATATCTAAATAGGACATCAAAATAACAGTCCAATTCTATGATTTTTTTGGCCCCTTTCTACATTTACTTGTGTGGATCGATCAATCAAAATAATTGAAGGCCAAACTTTCTAATTCCTGGTTTTTCTTAGAATTTATATAGATAAGGTATAGGTCCCGAGATCTATCAAAGGAATCAATGGAGCAAACAAAAATAGTATGGGCATAGTCTACTATAAATTAAAATTAATAAAATTAAAAAAAGAATAAAAGAAAACGAAACCAAAGAAAAAGAATTTTCTTTTTTTAGATTTCCCCCTCTCAAGAAGTCATTGCTTGATCCATTACAGATGATCTGCGTTTTTTCGGGTTTCTATCCATGATAACTTTTAGATTTGAAAAAGAAAGTAGTAGATTACTAGAGTAGACCTTCCCAATTTTTTATGCTTAAACATGAACATGAGATGAGTCAAAAAAAAGCATAAAAAAAATCTCTAGGATGTCTAAAAAGTTGAAATGCGCGATATGTGGATCGCTAAACGGAAGGAAAGACTAATCTTATGATGTGTAGGAAACCTCTTGGACAACACTAGTCATTGCCAATAGAAAGTATGTATTGTCGTCATTAATTAATGAGAACATAGCGGAACGGGCTGTTATTCTCTTAGAACAGTTGTAAAAGTAAAGACAAGAGGGAAAACAAATAAAGAAAAAAAGAAAAACCCAATTTCAGATTTTTTCTTTGTGTATTATCATAATTCTGGTAAGAGCTGGTTATCAAAATAGAATATTTAGGAAGAATCGGTGGAAAAAATTCCTATCATGCGTAGAGTTAGTTTCGAAATACAAACTATAGTAATCATTCATTCTTTGATCGAATGGTTATTATTCATTATTGTATTGTCTTATTCATTACTGATTCAGTTATAATTTTGAAACAGCGACATTATTGTTTTTAAAGCTTTGCAAAAAGCGATCCAAGTAAAAAAAAAATTGATAGAATTCAATACTCAATCGATTACTCATTAGTATAGTACCCCTAGAGTACACTCTGCCCCACCATAATACGAGTTGAGAGGGGAACAATGTAAAAAGACTACATTAAAAGCAAGCCCAAGCGAGACTGACGATATCCATGATAACTTATGCCTCCTTCTATATGAAGGATATCCATTATGATCAATAAATCATAGGGAACAAGGGCACAGAGTCAAAATGGAATCGACTTAACTTAAGGTATTGATGAACAAATCCAAGGAATTAATCGTAACAAGGATTATAAGATTGTGGTAGAATCGGGACAGCATAGAGGAAAGCATTAAGCATTAAATCAATACACACACCTTTTCTCGGAAAATGAAATAGGCAAAGGAATACTCCTATCCCAATGGACATGTAGGAGTACTAAGACCTGTTTGTGTGTGGTGTTTTACCACCTTGGTTTCATTCAGCATTTTTTTAAAGATCATCATCTAATACCATGTCAGTGATTTGTGTATTTGTTATAATATTTTCTTTTATTTCAGTATACCTCTAATTGTCTTGTCTATTTGATCTTAAGCCTTCCTGTTTTTTTTGTGGAAAGAATGGGGAGACACCATTCACCGATTACATACATTCTTTCTTTTTTTCGTAATCCCCCTATCTACGGGCCAAACGAGACATTTTTGTTTTTTTCTTCAACTTTTACTTTTACTCTTATCAATAAGAGCCCGACCACTATCCTGATGGAATGTTTGAGTACCAGAGGGGACTCTCGTTGAGTCTGGATACAAAGTATCTTCAGTCCTTCCTACAACTTATAAATTGATCCCATCAGCTATCCAATAGAAGCCAGACAGAGTCAGTAGACACAACGGTGGTAGGTAGTAATTAGGAAATTCTTGATAGTCTTTCGTACTAATCTCTTCTTCATCCGAGTAGCAAAAAATGGAAGAAGTGTCGTTAGGAACCTTTGATACCCAAGATTTCGGACCTCTTACTTTCGTAGTTTTGATCCCAGAATGTACTTTCACTATTTATTTATTCTATTTATAACTCTTAGTAGTCTACTTGTAATTATTATACTTCTAAAATAAATGTCCGCCGCCGAAAACAATCTATAATTTCATCTTAAATACAATCATATTAATAAGTAGGCTATTCATCCCTATTGTACCGTTTGGGCCACACCAAAGCCCGATTTTGAGAAAAAAATTGACTGCTTTCTTTTAAAAAAATTACTGTCTATAGAAAATACAGATCTAAAAATAAAGTATCGTAGGCTTATTCCTTTGCCTTCCTGCCCGGGGACCAGCAATTCGTCGGTTAAAAAAAAAATCAGGGGCAGAATAAGAAATCCCAAGTTTGTTGAATCAGGCGACAACCAGATTGGAACTGGGGTAACGGATTTGCAGTCCCCCCGGCCTTACCCACTTCTGTCATGTCGCCAAACCAAATTGATCAAAGTAAGATTAAAAAATAGATTTTCTGGTAGTCCCAAAAAGACTTAAAAAATTAAGGGCAAAAGTGGAACCATTCACTATTTGTTTGTTGTTTGAATTAGTTGAAAGGTTCTTCAATTTGTTCTCCAATTGTTGCGTGTTTCTAATGCATAACAAAATCAAAAATTGATTTAATGACTAATCCCGTATCAATATTTTCAATAATCAATCTTTTTCAATTGCCAATTATAACAATTAAAATTATAAACAATAAATGTGTATATGTAAACCTCCAAACAGAATTGTTACACAGATACCGACTTATGTAACATATCCCATATCCCTATAGAGAATGTCATGCCTCTTTTTTCATTTCTATATGCAGAGAAAAAAAAAATAGGAAATTATGAGATAGTGCGACCCTGACTTCTGTGCCACAAGTGAAATTCGATAAAAGAATGTGATATGCGGGACAGGGTAGAATAGTATATTGGCTGATGCATAAAAATTATTACTCCATTACGCACTTCAATCATTCTATATATTCTCTAGCAAAAAAAATAATTCGAAATTTTTTGAACTGAAAAATGAAACTCAAAATAAAATAAGTATGCTAAAAAGGGGAAACTCGATATTGTTCCTGTTCTTGCTTTCCTCATTAATAGAGATTCAAATTCATCCTGAATCCATTTTATTTTTTTGGTACCCATCAATCTGGATCGTTTTTATCATAGAATAGGTGATCGTATATCATTAATAATAGGAAGAAATTGACTCATAATAATAGTAGGAGAAAGTGAATGAATTTATTCATATAAGACTCCAAAGTGTTAAGTGACAGAATTTTTCCGGGGAATGCTTATCAATCCATTTCCATGTAACTGTCGCAATATTACGAACTTCGTTCGAAAATGCGCTTCATTCCTCTCGTATCATCTCCGTTCATACGTAGAAATACATATATGGGTTGGCTATAAATGCAATGTGATTCAGTAAACAGAATATTACTTCCCCCCATCAGTGCTAGAGCGATCGTATTAGGGTGCGATAAATAAGTGAGCTAATAAGGGATTTTTCAAAGAATAAACAGGAAACTTAGATTAGATGCTCCGGTTTAAAATGTTATGGAAAATGAGGGAATGTGTCCACAATACCGGGATTTTAGTCAGATCCAATTTGAGGGATTTGTAGGGTAATTAATGAAGGGCTTACGGAAAGAAAAAAAAGAAAGAAGGTGAAGAATGCAAAAAAGAGAATTTCATAAAGTTCAAAAATTGAAAAGATTACAGATCAAGAAATTGAATTTAAAATTATTTGTGGGTGGAAAGATATCAATTGGTAGAACCTTGATTAAACAAGAGAGGCTCTGTGTTAGGAATCACTCACAGATTCTTCTGAATTATATGTAACCGCGGGAGAATTTGGAAAACGGTAGAGATAGCAAAGAACAAACAGTTTTTATTGGAAACATTCCCCTAATGAATTCCCTTGGAACCTTATAGTAAAATGGGGAATAACGAATTGGATCCAATCAAATATTGCAAAGTCCGGGTATTTACTACCGTTCAGAATTGGACCATAACGGATTTCTGTCATCCAGCACAATAATATCAGATTGGGGAGGAATGTCGGAATTCGAAATTGATAGAAACGCGGATATGGGACCGTGGTAAGAGAAACAACAAAATATCTATCAATCTATCATCAGCTAGGGTGCGAATCTAAGAGAAATTCTAGATAATGTTTGTGACCCTGAAATTTATTGTCTTTCCCGAAAATGATAAGGAGAAAAAAAAAAGATTGCGGGTCAAAAAGAAAATGCTATTTTGGAATTTTATCAACAATTTGCTTGTGTAGGCGGGGGGGATCCGTTGTTTTCGGTTTATTTTCTGAGTCTTTATGTAAAGAATTACACAAAGAAATTTTTCAACAAAGATGTGAATTAGGAAGGATGGTCGACGAAATATGAACCGTAAGATGAATTTGATTACCTCAGAGCAATACATTTTTATACACGAGATGTTATGGCTGCTGCGGTCATTTGATCGGAATTAAATTTGGAAGGGTACACTGACGATATGAATCACTTGAAAATAAAGGGAATTCGTTCTATAGCGATCTGTACAGGGATCAATTTCGGACTGGCTCTTGTTCGTTTAGAAAAAACATGCGTTCGAGGGGAACTAGATGCGGAGCATTCGGCATAAAATTGTACCGACTCCTCAAGTTGGTAAACTTCAACTCATTAACAACACTTATGAACGTTTTTTTTTTTGGCCCTACACTCCTTTATCTCAAGTTTGACGAAACTAATCCATTGACACAAATCTCATGGAGCCGAACAATTGAGTTATTTGGGTCCTGGAGGATTTGCGGGCGAACTGCTAGTTTTGCGGATACGAGATCATCCTAGCCACTATGGACTATTGTCCACTTGACACGTCCGAAGGATCAAATGTTGGACTTATGGATCCTTAGCATTCATGTGAGGATTGGCATGGGGATCTATTAAGGTCCATTTATGAATATCTGAAAGATCAAAAGAGGCACAGATTAGTTTATTTAGCACCAAATAGAGATGCATATATTACTGGTAGCAGCAGGACATTCTTGGCCATTGTGAATAGGGGTGGTGGTATTCAGAAAGAAACAGGTTGTTCCGGCCGTACGTCAAGAGTCCTGACTATTGAAATGGATACAGATTCAATTAGAAGTATTTTTCCCTCCAATATTTCTATTGGAGTTCCCTCATTCCTTTTATCGCGCATAATGATGCGAAATCGGGCTTGAAGATTCTAGATTGCAGCGCCAAGCAGTTCCGCTTTCTCAGTCCGAGAGGGGCGCATTGTTGGAAACGCGGACTGGACGGGAACGCCCAAACGGTCTAGAGATTCGGGGGTTTCCGCTATAGCCGAACACGAGGGGAAAGTCAATTTTATACTGACCTCACAAGATCATTTATCAAGCGTAATGGGGGACACACATAAGTATAAGTATCCATTAGTTATCTATCAACGTTCCAACAAAAATATTGTATGCATCAAAAAACCTCAGGGTTTCCGCGGGGTAATAAATGCATTTTTAGTAAAAAAGGGACAAATTCTAGCGGACGGTGCTGGGCTGCACAGTTGGGGGGAACTTTGCTTTAGGAAAAAAAAAAAGTAATTAGTAGCTTATATTGTCCAATGGGACAGGTTACAAGTCTGAAGACGCAGCGAGAGGAGTAATAATCTAGCGACCGTGTATATGAGATATTTATACTCTTTCAAATCCGGAAATATGAAATTAAGACTCATGTGACAGCCAAGGACTGAAAGAATCAATAAGGAAATACCAATCTACGAGGCTCATTTACTCCGCAAGTTAGACAGAAATGTAGTTGTGATGCTGGGATCTTGGTAGAAAACAGGTGGATTATTTAGTAGGTAAATAACACCTCAGACAGCAACGAATCGTCGCGTCTGCTCAGAGGATAGAATAAGAGCATACTTGGAATCAGGTTCCACTGCAAAAAAGAAAACTTCTCTCTAAAACTACCTATAGGCGGAAAAGAGGGGGGGTCGCGTTATTGATGTGAGATGGATCCGGAAAAAAAAAAAGGGGGTTCCGTTATTAACGGAAAGGGTTGGTTATATATTGCACCCAGAAAACGTTGAAATCAAAGTAGGGGTGATAAAAGTAGCGGAGACATGGGAATAAGGTATATTTTCAAAAAATTTTGCCTGGACAAGTATGCCCTATTGCAAGATGGAAACACCCTGTGATATGGTCTTCAACCATTAGGAGTACCACACGAATGAATGTGGGACAGTATTTGAATTGCTAGCTTGGGTTAGCGGGGGATCTGCTAAAGAGACATTATAGAATAGCACCTTTTGATGAGAGATATGAGCAAGAGGGGCTTCGAGGAAAAACTAGTGTTTCGAATTTATTGAAGCAGTAAGCAAACAAAAAGCATGGTTATTTGAACCCGAAATCCGGGAAAGAAAAAGGGAAAAAAAAAACAAAAAGAAACAAAAAGAAAAAAAATAAAAAAAAAAAAAAAAAAAAAAAAAAGCAGAATATTTGATGGAAAAAAAAGAACAGGAAATCCTTTGAACAAACATGGTCGAATAGGGAAAAGCCTATATTTAAAATCTTCATCAAGGTTGATGATAAAAATCCATGGACGTTCTAGTGGAACATTACGCATCTTGTTACACAACAACCCTTAGGAAGGAAGGGCGAAGCAAGGGGGAAAACGAAAGTCGGGGAAATGAAGTTTGGGCCCTCTGAGGGATTTGGTGTGTCATATTTCAAAACGAGAGGCTGACTTATATAAATCTGAACATATTAGAGCTCGTCAAGACATACTTGGTGCTACGATCAGTGGAGAGGGGAGGAAGAGTATCTAACCCAGAAGAGATGCTCCAGAATCTTTTCGATTGCTCTGTTCGGAGAAGAACTACGATCTTTCGCTCTAGAATGATCATTCCTTGTATCTGGGAGAAGAACTTCCAGATAATAGGAAGGAAGCTTGCTGAAGAATCAGAATCTTCTATCTCTGATTGACCGGTTAATATAAAATACAACTTCGAATGGGGACTACGTTTCTCCAACAAAAATAAAGGCGTGGGCCAACAAATTTACCCTAATGGCGAGGATAGTTGGAGAGGTGACAAAAGCCCTATACGTTTCCTATAAGAAAATAAACCAGGAAAAAAGATTGGATTGTTTTGTGAACAAGAAATCTCTGGGGGCCCATAATAAAAAGTGGAATTGTTTGCTTGTGGAAATGTCGAGAGATTGGAGCTGAAAAAGAAGACCCCGGAAATTTGTGAACAATGCGGGGGGAATGGTGGAATTTGTTGATTCTCGGAATACGAGAGATATCAAATGGGGATACATAAAACTAGCATGTCCAGTGACTCATGGTGTGGTATTTGAAACGCTCTTCATAGTTATATCGCGATCTTTAGAGAACCTTAAGGAATAGAACAGGCCTTACTAGATACTGCGATGTGTGATTTGATCAAAATTGCTCGTTTTACAGATTTCGGGAATGAGAAACTTCATCCCATTCAATCCGATTGGGGTGCCCCGGCTCTGACATGTGTTTTGGGAGAAGAGAAGTAAAAGTTAAAACGAACTTCAGAATTATAGGGTATTCAATACTTCCAAAGCCAAGGGGAATGAGCCATGGTCGATTCGTATAAAAGGAATTGCTAGTGATACCTCGTTGACAAAAAAAAAAAAAACACTTTTTTGTTGGAACAGCTATTCCATTTTATAGAGAGCGCTTATTTTACGCAAGCAAATATAGCCTGGTTACAGAGTATATCTATCGCATATATGTTCCAAGGGGCATCATGGGAAACCATTCGAGGTGCAGAGTAGGGACTACAGGATTCGAAATAGAACGAGAAAGACAAGAGGTAAATCCTTACGGGTCCCAAAGTTTCTTTTTAAGGGGGATCATCTTTGACGGGAAGTTCGATATCAAAATCCTACATTTTTATTTTTGTCAATAAGTAATCGGAGAAAATAAAGTAAAAAAAAAGAAAGAATGAATTGAATCGTTGGTCCTTAGTGGGAACTTGTAGTAAGGAGTAGTTCTTTGTTTTGTAGGGTTTTTCGAACAACTTTTACAAAGAAGGAAAGAAAAGGAATCCCCTTTTGAGGTAACTACGTGAGCGGATGAAAAGGAAAAACCTTCCACGTCCGATTTTAAAAGGGGGAACAATCCTACAGGAAAACCTTTATCTCGAGTTTTCTTTTGCTTGGGCCCATGCGAAAAAAAAAAAACCTACCCTTTCGTACTAAGATTACGAGGTTTTTCGAAATGAAATCCAATCTCACGGAAATACAAGCATACACTTTTTTTTTTACCTAACCAAGGCTTTCGCAGGCATTTCGAAATCGAGAAATCTTAACAGGAGCAGGTGTGCTATCAGAAGAACAATTAGCCGATTCCGAGTTGAGAATTATTACAGAGTACTTCATTAGTCGAATGGAAAGGAATTTAGGGGCGGGGGGGTCCACGTGGAAATGAATGGGAAGATAGGAAAAATTAGAAGAAGAAAAGAAACGGGAATTTTTTGGTAGACGAATATGGAATTAGCTAAACATTTTATTCAACAAATGGAGAGAACAGAATGGTGGTTTTGTGCTATTACCAGTCTTCCTCCCGGGAGTTGAGAGACCAACATTCAGATAGATGGGGGGTTGTAAACTAATGAGTTGGATCTTAATGAACTCTATAGACGAGTTATCTAGCGGAATAATACTTTACCGATTCTAGTAGCAACAAGTAGATCTACGCCAGGGGGGGAGAATGAGGATTGGGTCAGGAAATTGGTACAAGGGCCGTGGATACACTTCTTGTTCTTGATAATGGGATCCGTGGCAAACAATGAGGCGATGTCATAATTAAAGTTTACAAGTATTTTCAGATGTAATTGAAGGCAAAAGAGGGAAGATTTCGTGAGACTATGCTTGCGTAACCGTGTTCATTCGTCGGACGTTCCGTAATTGTCGGGGGGTCCTTCGCGGTCAATCATCAGTGTGGATTACCTCGGAATAGCAATAGAGCTTTTCCAAATTGTAATTCGTGGTCTAATCAGACAACATGTTGCTTCTAACATAGGAATTGCTAAAAGTAACAATTCGGGGAAAAAGACCCATTGTATGGGAAATATTCAAGCAGTTAGCGGGGGCATCATGTATTATTGATAGAGCAGCCCACCCTGAACAGATTAGGAATACAGGGTTCCAACCTTTTTAGTGGAGGGACGCGCTATTGTTTACTGCCATTAGTTGTAAGGGCTTCAAATGCGCCTTTGACTGGGATCAACTGGCTGTTCATGTACCTTTATCTTGGAAGCTCAAGCGGAAGGCTCGTTTAACTTATGTTCTCATATGAATCTATTAGCTCCAGTCTTGGGGATCTATTCGTACCAAATCAAGATATGCTTCTCGGATTATTTATTCACGATCGGGAATCGTGAGGGATTTGTGCAATAGGAGAATCCTATAATAGAATAGTTGCGGAACCTCCAAAATAAAAAGGTTGACAATAAAACAAATGACTATTGTATACGAAAAAGAAGAACCCTATTTTTTCATTCCTATGATGCACTTGGAGCTTATCAACCGAACGACTAGTTTAGATAGTCCTTGGTGCCTCCGATGGCGAATGAGATAAACGTGTCATTGGTCCAAGAGAGTGCCCATCGAAGTTCATAGGAATCTTTGGGTAATATCATGAAGATGTTGGGCATATCCTAATAGACGGAAGTGTAACAAAGGAACTCGTTTGTATATACCATCCGAATACGCTTGGTCATATTTCTTTTTACGGGAAAGAGAAGAAGCAATACAGGGGTTTTGTCGAGCTACTTCAGACGCTATCTAAACTAAGAAATCATGATTAGGCGAATGTTCGTGCCCCTGGGAAATTCGGGTCTCCCACTTTCACTGGTATCCTATGTCTTACTTTTCTGCGTGACTCCCGATTGAGATGAGGCAAGGAAAGTTTTTCGCCTCATCATCCGGTCCATTGTCGAATTACTTCGCAGGCATCCCTCTAAGAGGTTATGTATTATGGCCAGAAAGGGGGCCGATTGGTCTTTTCACATAAGTGCTAAATGGAACTGTTTGAAACGACTTATAGCAGGTTAATAGACTCATTTCGGAAGGATATACTCACATTATCTGGATCAAGTAAAGACTTTGGGTTTCCAAACAAGCCACTGCTACATCTATTCATTAGGATTGTGATCTTTAACATCCCTTCTAAGGGATGGTTAGTCCAAGACGCGGAACAAACAAAGTTTTATTTGGGATAAACACATCTTAGTGGGAATGTACACGCGGTAGAAAAAGTACGTCAATCAATTGAGACTATTGTATGTACAAGTGAATATTGAGACAAGAAATGAATCTAATTTTTCGGATGATATGATCATTCTATCAGTATATTCTAATGCCTTTTCGGAGCGAGCTAGAG
>PYDT01000721.1:0-11989 GCA_004837865.1 Musa balbisiana | reverse complement strand
TTAATCACACTTTTGCAATGATACTTATAGTTTATATAACACTATCATTCAAGTATTCACATTAAATATACAGCTTAGAATATTGTTATAATAATAATGGAGTGAGGAGTTTTGTGTGTTGGTCGACTTTTGTACTGGAAATTGGAACTCTACAACCCTCTAACACGAATTTTGGTCAATTTTATACAAAAGACTATATAATTAAATAATATTGAGACACAATATATCATATTGGAACAATTATGTATATAAGAACATAACTATATTTTATGTGGTAAAGTTATAGTCCAACATCTTTTCGAGAAAAAAAAAAACCGATTGTTCTAAAATTCCCCCTTTCACACAGATGAAGTTAACATTGAAATTTCATTTGGGTTATCTTTTTCCACAAGCTCACATTTACCTTGAGCTATAGAGTATCCATTGGCTGGGATCGAAAATATCTGCGAGAATCGGGGTCACAATTGATCGATTAAACAAATCGTCGGAATCCCAAAATAAACATTCTCGAGAGCCATTCTATTCTTCTGCTGATCAGCGATGCTACAATATAGGCAATACGTCATATATTTGATACCGCAGAGATATGTTTGCAACGGAAGATATTTTCTCGTCAACAGTGCGGAATCTTTGGGGCGAAAGACGGTTGAGTTTCCAATCTTGTCTGCTCCTAAAATCCTGAAATTTTGAAGTCTCGTTTTCCGTAGTAGGACCAATTCGTTAATTACACCGACCAATGTTTAAACATAATGACACCGGCCCGGATTGCAGTGAGTACTGAATCCGCGGCTTTATTTGGTACAACAATTAAGAAGTTTTTTGCCCCTACTTGCTGAATCAAAAATAAAGCACAGGCTTCTGATTAAAAAACGAGCCTGCTAGTGGAGATTTGTAATATGAATACCTTTACGCTTTGCAGAGAGTAAGGGTCCATTCTGGATTCCATTTCTTAGTACCATGACCAAATGATCCGGCTCATAATCTCTCCAAATTTAGGTTCCATATCTTCTTGTCATTTTTCCCCCCACATTCCTTTGTTTTTTCTTTTTTTTTTTAACTTTTAACAAAGAGACGAGGTATTTGAAATACATAATGTTCCGAGGGAACTTCGACCGGGAATGACCGTTGATACCTTGTACAAAACATTAATGTCTTTAATACTTTATGTTTTGTTACCAAATCAAATCGGACCAGATAGTTAGTAAAAGACGATAGTTTAAAGTGAAAAGATGTTAAAGTACACAGAATATGCCTTTAGGAATCATGAAATCGCGTAAACGAGTGTTCTGATGTCTCATGGAACAATGGGGACGAAAAACAAAATAATTTCTCTATGGTGTAACAAAATATCTCCTCATTTCAAATCGATAGATTCTTGCTTTGATTTCCAAATTAAATGCTTTGTCTTGCCTTGACCGGTGCACTAATTTTTGAATCCGGTACCACAGTATATCCACCAGAACAACGTTCTCTTTCAGGCCTTTCAACCAATCAATACGACCCCAGTAGAGCAGCTTTTGCTAAATCGAGCGGTGTCTTGAAAAACTGTTAGGATATGAAACTTTGGAGTATTTCAAAGATTGCCCTCGTTATTTCCCAATAGGATTCGGCCCGCTAAAGATATTCGCTTCGTCCACAAGCACGCCCCGCTAGTCGGCTCGCAACAATCGATTAATTCCACAGGTGAAAAAAAGTAGACATTCCATCTTCTGAAAAACCAACCATTTTGATGTTACTTGAAGTACATATTCTCATATGTTATTATGGATCTGACCCCCTGGGATCGATAAACCTTGGGATTGATTGAACCAAAGAGATACGAATTGAACTAGGTTAGCTCCGCTTGACAAGAATCCACAGGGGATTCCAAGAATTGGTATACCTTCGTTCCAACCTTCAACTCTCCTTTACAAGGTTCACGAGATGAATCAATAGAAAGTATCTCTCTAAGATTTGTTCCACTTTGTGGAAGACCTTGGCGTTATGTCACCAGATCTCGATTTCATCTATAAATGTAACTAAGTATCTCCTCGTAAAAGATTTCTCCATAATGGCTGAACAGTAGCTCTGGAGTGGCCCAATGGGCGGAGCCGAATCTGTATAAATAAGAGTAAACTGCACAATTATGATCTGGACCAGATTTTGATAAGTGTGGTTCGTCTTGAATAGACATACATTTTCCAAAAATTGTCCAATACTATTTTTGTAGCATGTATCTCACAATAATGGATGGAGGAAAGTTGCCAATTCAAATGGCGGCTTCCAAATGATGTTAGCATGGATCGGATATAAATCCTCTATTTTCATATGATTAACACAGTATTAAGTATTGAAGTACTGTGGAAAGTCTGTGGGAAAATGTCAAGTAGCAAAATATTTTCTTTAACAGATCGATTATAGTCTTAAATGGTTAAAGGACTAGAAATTTGCTATTTTAGTACAATAGTGCCTAAGGGACCCAGAAAATCCTTAGTGGGCTTATGGATCCGATTCTTGTTGGTAATAGTTATAATTTGAACCAGTGAAGGGGCCAATTCACGAAACAATGGATGATGAACAAAATTCTCAAAGCTTGGCATTCCTTATTTCGATTTAACAATGTACCCAATCGTACCTTGATGTTGGGTAAGGTGAATCTGGCCTGGTAAAAAAAAGGATGATATTTGTGGCGATCTAATCCATTATCGGAAATCAAATCTGAACTTGCCCTATCATATTTTTTCGGTATACGAAATAGTGACTTGATTAACTCAAGTATGTATGAAAAACCTCTCGAAGCAGGATCATGTCTTACCTCAACAAAGGACGCGTGAACCCTTCGGAGAACCTTTTTGCTCTTGATCCCATTCAATTACTAAGCAAGTCCGAACTAATTGAAATACTTGTGTGAGAAATCCTAGAAATTGATTGCCATTTCCATGCAGGATATAATGACAACTCTAAGTGGACAGTATTCCTTTCCGCTAGGGAGATCTGAGGAAAAATGTGTAATTTATGCATCAGCTATGTCATATGTGATGGGTCGCCAAACAAAACAAAATACTTTTTCTTGGTAGGTGTGATCCGTTGACAAGATCCAATTTTTCCATTTTTTTTGATTCCTTAGGAAATTTTTTTTTCTGTTCCGGTGGTATCAACACATGCCGCTGTGCTGGAACTTCTCTGCCTCTCCAGGAAAATAAATATCTCCGGAAAATATTTTTAGTTCAATATTTTTTTTTGTCTTCTCCCACTCGGACTAATCCGCCTACTCGACTTCTGTATTAAGCGAGTTGTGTATCTACTCCAATGATACTATTGTTCCGGACCATTATCGACGAAGATCCGGGTAAGATATGCACTTTTCGCGAATGAAAAAAAAACGATCTACTTTCGTTTGGTATTCGGACTAAATTCATTTTGGTCCTCGATACCAATCAAATCCTCTTTTTTTATGATTGATTGACCTCTACGGTTTCCATATTTAGTAAATTCCCGAATTGCTCTTTCTGTATCGTGGATCATCAAATAAGCAAGAATACTATTTCTAACGTAAAAATACCCCTGTTTTGGTAGTTCGATCGAAATACCAAAACCGGGTATTAGTTCTTCTCCTCGTTCTTGATTGTATTGTAATGGGAATGATTATTTCTTCGCTTTTTTTCGCCAGAATAAGAATTCCCGTGGCAATAGAAGGATATAATGAATTTCCAATTACCATTAGACACGTTTTGATCAGGTCTTATTGAATGAGGTCAATAATTTTTCTTATCTTTTTTCAAAAAGAAGTATCCAAACATTTATGTCTTTTATTTCGACCATTAAGTCATTGGGATAGTCGGAGATATATCTTTCTTCGACAGAAAAAGAAAAACATTCATTTGATCTTGGGGATCTTTGGAGCGAAAAAGACCTATACCGATCTGCACGGACCTCCCGCTAATATCCATAATGACTCGTTTTTGAATAATAGATGAACATTACCATATGTATATTCAGGTGCATGGTTGACCTCGGACTACACTCCAGTGCATTCTCCCTCTGATTCATAATAATATTTTTTCGTACCTTCTCTTTAAAATGAAAGTGGACGTTCAGCACGAATCTCAGCAATCCTGTTTCTGATTCTACATATTGATATTTGGAACTAAAAATAAAACCTTTTTGGTGGAATATTTACATTAATGTAGAATCTCCGACTCTCCATAGTTACATACAGTCTATAGAACATAGAAAGCAGGATCCCTGACGGGTACGTGTGGGATGAACCAAATCCTCATGATTTTAATTTTTTCCATTAGAATGATCTCGTACATGCTCGCAGTACCCGCCTGTGAATACTCCACCGGTATGAAAGTTCTTAATGTTAGTTGATTCCTGGTTCCCCATTGATTGACCCGCAATAATACCTCAGCTCTCCCAATTCGCCATGTCGCCATGAGTAGGCTCCGACCATAACATAATTTGCAGATCCAAGATGTACTCTGCAGTAAGGGGGTTCGAATATATATTGGTTGTGCTCGAAAGGTATGAATCGATTGACAAGTCCAATCCCAATATCTTGATTTCGAGTTTTGGGGGGGGGGGGTCAAGGCATCGGTAGACCGCTGATATATATACGTCTTCTAATACACGACCAATTCGTGTTGGGAACAACAATTTTTTCCGTCATCCCATTTCGAGTACTCACGGAAATACTCGATAGTGCCACAATCCAGTTTTCTACGTACAATATATGTTAACTACTTCAAAAGTCTACGTGTGAGGTACCAGTCATCTGATGTTCGTCAGCATATTACAACTCCTTGCGGGCTCCATAACAGGAAATTATATATTCTGTTTTTCCCCCCCCCCCTGTCAAGAAGTCCTTCACGAAATGCTTTGAATGGTTAATCAATCATTTGTCCTTGGGGATCCGACATAACTCCCTCTACCTACTATTGGTGTATCTGAGCGCAGTTCCTCTAGCTCCCGAAAGGACAGTAGATATACTGGATTAGTAATGATCAGTCATCCGAAAATTAGGATTCATTTCTTTTCTCAATTTCCCTTGTAGCTACATATCTCAAAGGAATTGACGTAATTTTTCTACCGTGGGCGTGTACATTCCCATATGATGGTGTTTATCCAAAATAAACTTTGTTGTTCAGCGTCTTGGACTAACCATCCCTGAGAAGGGATGTAAAAGATCACATCAATTCCTAATGAAATAGATGTAGGCAGTGGGCTTTTTGCAACCCCCCAAGTCTTTACCTTATCCAGATATGTGATGTATATGCCATTCTCGAAATGATCTATTAACCTGCAATAAGTGCGTTTCATACCATTTCCATTTATCACTTTATTGTGAAAGACCAGATCGTGCCCGTTCTGGGCCATAAGTACGAGTTACCCTCTTTAATTTATTCGCTAAGTAGGATTCGACAATGACCCCTTATTTAGTGTTCGAAACTTCCTTCCTCAATCCTCATCTTGATTCACGCAGAAATAAGAAATTATTATACCAGTGAAATTGGGGAGACCCGAATTCCCTGGTGCACGAACATCGCTAATCTGGTTTCTTAGTTTCGCTTCGTATGAGTATGCTCGACAAAACCCCCTGTTGGCTTCTTCTATTTCCCGATAAAAGATATACAAGAGTAGTTCGAATGTATACACGGATTTCCTTGTTACCTTCCTTCTATTAATAGTGCCCATAAATCTCATGATAAGTACCCAAAGATTCATAGTGAACTTCGATGGGAACTTCTCTTGAGCCAATGACACGTTGACTGCAGTCTCCATCGGATCACAAGGACTTCCTAACTAATTCGTTTCTGTTGAAACCCAGTGCATCATATGAACTAGAACTAGGGTTCTTTCTTTTTCGTATACCTATAGTCATTTTTTGTATTTCCCTTTTTATTTTGGGTAGTTTCCGCAACTATATCTATATGGATTATACCTATTTGCACAAATACCTCGACGATTTCCCGACGGTTGAATAAATAGAGTCCGATAAGCATATCGTGAGTGGTCGGAATAGGATCCCATAGCTGTAGCCAAAGATTCATAGGCAACATAGTAACGAGCCTCCGCTTGAGGCTTCCAAGATAAGGTCATGAACATCCAGTTTTATCATCCCCATCACAGTCCTGCATTGAGCCCTTACAAACTAATGGATGTAACAAAAGCCGTCCCTCCACTAAAAGGGTTGGAACGCCTGTATGCCTACTCTGTGCCTGGTGGGTGCTCTATTCAATAATACAGGATGCCCCCGCATACTTCCTTGAAAGTATGTTCCCATACATGGGTTTTTTTACCGAATTTTACTTTTAAAGCAATTCCTATGTTAGAAGCCACATTTTGTCTGATTAGACCCCGAATACAAATGTTTGGAAAAGCCTATTGCGATTTCTCGAGGTAATCCACACTGATGTAATGAAAGCGAAGGACCCCGACAATGAGGAACGTCCGCCACTAATCGACAACGTTACCAAGCAGAGTCTCACTAAATCTTCCTCTTTGCGCTTGCCTTCCATTACATCTGAAAATGCCTTTGTAAACTTATTATGACCAATCCCCATTGGTTGTCCCCTGGATCCCCATTATCAGAATTGGATCCACGGCCGTCTTGTACCAATTTCTCCGACACATACTATTTCCCCTGGCGGTAGAGCTACTTGTTGCAATAGATCGTAAGAGTATTATTCGAAGATAACTCGTCTATAGAGTTCATTACTTCCTAACTCCTTATTTTACCCACCCATCTATCTATGATTGTTCTCAACTCGGGAGGAAAGAACTGGATAAGCACAAAACCACCATTCTGGTCTACATTTGTCGAATAAAATGTTTAGACTAATTCCATGCTTCTAACCAAAAAAATCCTTTCTTCTTCTAATTTCTATCTTCCCATATCTCATTTCCAGTGGACCCCTCCTCCCCTAATTCCTTCCATTCTACGTAATGAATTACCTGTATAATTCGCAAATCTGCCTCGCTAATTGTTCTCTGAATAGCACCTGCTCCTGTAGAGATTTCTCCGTATTTCGAACTGCCTCGAAGCCTTGGTAGTACCAACAAGTGTATGCGTATTTCCGATATTGGATTTCATTTCGAATAACCTCGTAATCGTAAGAAAATAGTTTTTTTCGCTATGGCCTACAAAAAAAAATCGAGATAGTTCCTGTAGTATGGATTCCCCCTTTTAAAATGGACGTGAAGGTTTTTCCTTTCATGCCGGCTCAAGTATTTACCTCAAAGGGGATTCTTCCTTATTTTAAAAGTTTTTCGAAAAACCCTACAACCAAAGAAACTACTCCTTACTCAAGTTCCCACTAAGCCAACGATTCATTCTTCTTTTTTTACTTTAATTTTCCGAATTACTTATTGAAAAATAAAATGTAGGATTTATTTGAGTAGTCTACTTCCCGTCAAATGATGAATCCCCTAAAGAATCTTTGGGACCGTAAGGGATTTACTTTGTCTATATATCGTTCTATTCGATCCTTTTAGGTCACCCCCCCCACCACGCTCATGGTTATCCATGATGCCCTTGAAGCATATGCGATAGATAGACTTCTGTAACCATGCTATATTTGGCTTGTTAAACAGAATCTCTCCTATAAAGAAATGGAATACTGATTCCACAAAAAAAGTGTTTTTTTTTCAACGAGGTATAACTAGGCAATTCCTATTTATACGAACGAACATGGTCATTCCCCTTGCATTGAAATTATTGAATACACCTATAATTCTGAGTTTCGTGTTACTTTAACTTCTCAAAACACATTGTCAGAGCCGGGGGCGCACCCAATCTTATTGAATGGATGACGTTGCTCAGATCCGAATCTGTAAAACGAAAGTATTTTGATCAAATCACACATCGTCAGTATACTAGGCCTATCTAATTCCTTAAGGGGTTTTATCTAAAGATTCGCGATATACTAGAAGTACGTTTCAAATACCACACTGGTCACTGACATGCGATTTGATGTATCCCATTTGTATTCTTCCCGTATCCTAGAATCAACAATTCCACCCCCCCGCATTGTTCACAAATTCGGTCTTCTTTTTCTCAGCTCCAATCACTCGTAATTGTCCACAAGCACAAATTCCCTTTTTTATTGGCCCCGAGGATTTCTTTCACAAAACAATCCATCTTTGTCTGTTATTGTCTTATAATGAAAACTTACGGGCTTGTCACCTCTCACTAGCTCTCCATTAGTAAAATTTGTTGGCCCAAGCCTTTATTTGTTGAAGAAACTAGCCACTTCGAAGTTGTTGATGTTTTATAACCGGTCAATCATAGAAATAAATTCCTGATTCATCAGATCAAGCTTCCTTCCTATTAATCTGGAAGTTCTTCTCAGATACAAGGAAATGATTCATTCTGAGCTACAGAGCGTAGTTCTCGACGAGCAATCGAAAGATTCTGGAGCATCTTCTGGGGTGTACTCTTCGCCAATGAGCGTATCACCAAGTACTTCTTGACGAGCTTCTCAATATGGTATCCGATTTATAAGTCGCATCTCTGTAAATGAGCAACACCACTCCCTCTAGAGCCCAAACTTCCATTCTCCCCTACGCGTTGTCCCCTTATCTCGCCTTCCTCCTAAGGGGTTGTTGTGTAACAAGTGCGGAATGTCCACTATAACGTCCATGATTTTATCATCAACTTGATGAATTAATTTTAAAATATAGGAACTTTCCTATTATAACAGGTTGTTCAAAGGATTTCCTGGGTTTTTTTTTTTGTTTTGTTTTTTCTTCCTCAAATATCTGCTTTTTTTCCCGAGATTCGGGTTCAAATACCCATGGATTTTTTTTGGTTTTTTACTTTCTTCATATAATCGGAAAACACTAGTTTCTCGAAAGCCTCTTGCTCATATCTCTCATCAAAAGGTGCTATCTATAATGTCTCTTTAGCAGATCCCCCGCTAACCCGAGCGAGCATTCAAATATCTGTCCCACTTCATTCGTGATTGTACTCCCTAATGGGTTGAATACCATATCACAGGTGTTCATCTTGCACTAGGGCATATCTTTCTAGTCAAATTTTTGAAATGATACCCTTTATTCCCATGGCTTCCAGCTACTTATCACCTACTTTGATTTCACCGTTTCTGTGGAATATATACACGAATCATTTCCGAGTATAACAGGAACCCCTTTTTTCCTGGAATCCATCTCCCATCATAACCGCGACCTCTTCCGCCATAGTAGTTTTAGAGAAGTTTCTTTTGCAGTGGATACTGAATTTCCAAGTAATGCTCGTAATAATCTATCCTCTGGAGCATACGACATTCGTTTTCTGTCTGAGGTGTTAAATTTACCTACTAAAATATCACCTGTTTCTACCAACGATCCCAGCATCACAACTTCCTTTCTGTCTAAATTGCGGAGTAAATTGAGCCTCTAGATGTGGTATTTCTTAGTGATTCTTTCAGTCCTTGGCTTGGCCCATGAGGCTGAATTTCATATTTCCGGATGTGAAAAGAGTTAAATAGTCTCATAGACCAACGTCGCTAATTATACTGCGTCTTCAGAATTGTAACCTTACCATGGCATTAAGCTAACAAATACTTTTTTCCTAAAGCAGTTCCCCCACCAACGGTAGCCGCACCGTCCGCTAGAATTTGTCCCTTTTTAATGATTTCCCCCGCGAACCTGAGGTTTTTGCTGCATACAAGTATTTGTTGGTTGGAACGTTGATAGATAACTAATGGAATACTTATACATATAGTGTCCCCATTACTTGATAATTGAATCTTGTGAGTGGTCAGTATAAATGATCTTTCCTCGTGTTTCGCATAGCGGAAACCCCCGAATCTAGAGCCGTTTGGCGTTTCCAGTCCGTTCCAACAATCACCTCTCGCTGAGAAGCGGAACTCTTGGGCGCTGGCATATAGAACTCATTAAAGCCGATTCGCATCATATGCTCGATAAAAGGATGAGGGAAGCATCCAATAAAAAATATTGGAACGGGAAAAATCTTTCTATATGATCTGTTCCCATGCAATAAGTCAGTAACTCTTACGTATCGGGCTTGGAACAACCTGTTCTTCCGGAATACCCCGATCATCAAGCCAAAGAATTTCCTGCTGCTCCCCTATAATATTCATCTCTATTTGGTGATAATAACTATCTGTGCCTCTTTTGCTCTTTCACGATATTTCATAAAATGGACTCTCTATGTATCCCCAAGGGCCACGCTCACATGAATGCTAATGCCCACTAAGTCCAACATTGATTCCTTCGGACTGGTCAACTGACAAAATACGTCCATAGTGGCTAGGATGAAATATCTCGTCTCCGAAAACTAGCATTCTCCCCGCAATCCTCCAGGACCCAAATAACCTCACTTTTCGTTCGCCCATGACGATTTGGTCAAGGTAGTAGTTTCGATCAAAACTTGAGATAAGGATGGTAGGCCAAAAACGATTTCATAAGTGGTTTGTTAATGAAGTTGAAGTTACCAATTTTGAGGAGTCGTATCAAGTTATCCGAATTGCTCCGCATATAGTTCCTCGAACCCGCATTTTCAAACGAACAAGATCCAGTCCGAATTGCTCCTGTACAGATCCTGCTATAGAACGAATCCGTTTATTTTTCAGTGATTCATATCGGCAAGTGTACCCTTCCAAATTTAATGCCGATCAATGATCGCTCAGCAGCAATACATCGCGTGGTAAGAAAATTATTTTCTGCGGTATACATATTCAGTCTCCGGTTCTTTTCGTCGACCAATCCTTCCTAATCCATCTTTGTTTAAAAAATTCTTTTGTACTTCTTACATAAAGGACTCAGAAAACCGGATCCCCGCCTACACAAGCAAATTGTTGATAAAATTTCCAAAATGCATTTTCTTTTGACCCAATCTTTTTTTTTCTCCTTATCCTTCAGGGAAGTACAAGAAAAGTTCAGGGTACAAACATTATCTCGATTTTCTCTTAGATTCGAACCATAGCTTGATGATCGAATTAAATGATATTTTTTTGTTTCCTACTTAAACACGGGCCCATATCCGTCTTTTCTATCATTTCGAATTTCCGATCTTCCTCCCCAATCTGATATTATGGTGCTGGTATAGACAGAACTTCCGGATGTCCAATTCTGAACGGATATAAATACCCGACTTGCAATATTGATTGGATCACAATCTGTAATTCCATTTACTATAAAGGTATCCCTGGAATGCATTAGGGGACTGTTTCCAATAAAAACGGTTTTTGTCTTTGCATCTCTCTACCTCTACACGGTTTTTCCAAATTACTCCCGCGGGTACATATAATTCAGAATAATATGGGGAGTGATTCATACACAGCATCTCTTTCGTTTATTCAAGGGTTCTACCAATTGATAATCTTTCCACACTAATTTAATTCAATTTCTTGATCGGTATCTTCAATTTTTGGAAACTTTGAATTCTTCCGTCAAGCCCTCATTAATGAACCTACAAAATCCTCAAATTGGATGCTGACTAAATCCATGTATTGTGACATTCCCTCATTTCCATCATTCCGGACATCTAATCTAAGTTTCCTGTTTATTGAAAAATCCCATTAGTAGCTCACTATTTACGAACCATAACGGATCGATCTAGCAATGAGGAATGTAATCTTTGTTTACTGAACACATAAATTTTAGCCAACTCCATAATGTTTTCCATACTATGAACTGAAATGAACAAGGAATGAAGAGCATTTTTCGACGCAAGTTTACGATGTGCGACAGGTACAAATGGAAATGGATTGATAACGCATCCCATGAAAAATTCTGTCACTTACATTATGGAGTCTTATATAGAATCTAAAAAATTCATTCATTTCTACCTATTATTATTATTCCTTTCTACCTATTATTATGAAATAACGATCACTATTATTATGTATAACTATCAGATTGTTGGGTACCAAAAAAATAAATGATTCAGGATGAAATTGAATCTCTATGAATGAATAAGAAAGACATGAACACTATGAGTTTCCCCTTTTTAGCATACTTAATTTTATTTGAGTTTTCTTTC
>PYDT01000397.1:0-11989 GCA_004837865.1 Musa balbisiana | reverse complement strand
AATTCATTCATTTCTACCTATTATTATTATTCCTTTCTACCTATTATTATGAAATAACGATCACTATTATTATGTATAACTATCAGATTGTTGGGTACCAAAAAAATAAATGATTCAGGATGAAATTGAATCTCTATGAATGAATAAGAAAGACATGAACACTATGAGTTTCCCCTTTTTAGCATACTTAATTTTATTTGAGTTTTCTTTCATGTTCAAAAACTGACACATAAAGGCCCAAGGTATGGAGCCCAAGAAAAGGCTGGCCCAACTTAATGAGTGATAGCTTCTTGGGGTCGCACATTTTTGCCAAACATTATCATCTTCTGTTTGGATTGTAATCTCTAATGAAGAATATAGCTCAATGAGCAAGGCTCATGTCTGATAAACCCTGCGATGTATGGTGATGAGTATTATAACGAAGCTTGAGTAGTAAAGTCTTGTGCTATTAATGCATAAGCAGGTAAAGGTCCATGTGGTGAGCTACTTAAGGAAGTAATAACCCCTAAAGAGGCTAGAGAGACCTAATTGAAAATGAAGCGAAGTATTGATGGTGTCATAAAGACCTTTATAGCCCACGCCTAATCGACCCCCTGGAGGAATATGGTTTCTTAAAAGATCTTTGATATTTGCCCAATCCGAAGGTAGTTTCTATACATATGACCAGCGACAGGAAATAATGCAATAAGTAAATGATGATGAGCAATATCGGTCAGCCATAAACTTTGCGTTTGTGGATGAAATCCACCGAGAAGGGTTAGAATGCAGTTCCTGTTCCTTGGGAAGTACCAAAGAACTGGCTACTCGAATCGGGTTTGGGCATAAAGATAAACGACCCGTAAAAGTGGTAGCCAACCGTGAGGATAGTGTAATACATCTAAAATTATCCATCTGGAAGTACTGTCCCCTGGATCCTGGAATAGCGACATGAACTAAATGTCATGCCAAGCCAAAGAACTCACTCCCCGAAAAGTCCTGACAAATGATGATTTAGACGAGATTCGCCTTTGACCCCGAAAACGCTGTTTCCATTTTGGTTGTAAGGGTAACCAACAGCTATGATTAAGATATAGCAGAAGAAATAAATAGAAAAAAGAGCTACTGTATAAAGATCTTCATTAGTGCGTAATCATTGTATAACACCACTGATTCAAAACCGGAATAAGCGATATTCATGGACCGGTGCACCTCCTCGAGTAAAGCTTCTACAGCTGGTTGACCAAAATGAGGATCCCAAAATTGCATGCGCAATAGGTCGTAATGTAAAGGGTCGTATACATGACTCAAATTGCCTTAGCCCAAGCTACATGAAAGAGATTTTCAGGACGTCCACAGACAGATTATGCTAATGCCCAAAGTGAGACAAGAAAAAGTTTGAATAAAGAAGTTCCTCAGTAATCATCAGGACTCTCGAAGTCATGTGCGGTAGCCAATACCAAACAAATACGACGAGTAGTGGGGTCCTGAGCTAAGCCTGCTAAACCTCGGAAATATAATGCCATAAATGCACTTCAAATCCTACTAGCCATTATCCTACTGCATAATTCTTGTAAGAAGAATGACCGTTGTGGCAATTCCACCCAGAAGGTAAGGGTTAATCCTACAAGCCACGTCCTTGTAACAGGCTCAAGGCTCTAGGCCTGAGTAGCAGGAGCAACTTTAATTTGTTATGAGCCCAAACGATGGATTCAATGAGTTCTTGCCCAATAACCACGGCCAATGAATAGAAACATTAAATTGAAAGCCGACAAAATGAGCACTAAGAAAAAGAGACCATATGCAGATAATGGAAGAAACATAAGGACTGATTACCTGAGATGCCTGTGCCCATAAGAATATCTCGAACCACCCAAATAGTAATGGAACTCGCGCAAAGTTTCCTCCTGTAATATGAGTTACTACCCCTTGATCACTTATAGTACCCCAAACATAGACTGCATTTCAACTGAAATGGAAAATAACTACGGAAATCGCATTGTACATCCAGAATAGACTAAGAAAGACCTGTCCCAGGCAGATACTTGACATGTCCCCCCTTTCCAGTCCACACAAGGACAACGAAAAACAGATTTGCTTTATCAGGTATTCAAAAGGGAACGGCGAGCAAATGAACACATTTCCAGTAGTATCAATACAGTCACGTGGATAGGAAATGCATGAATATGATGGACTAAGAGCTGGCGGGTTCCTAATGGAATAGGTAACAAAGCGACTTTGCCACGCCTACTGCTACCAACTCAACACCTCCCCCAAGGTTAAGCTGGTACTTGCTGTGCACCAGGAGCGGTTATGCCGGGTGCCTAAAGCATAGGGGTGGTTTTAACCCATTGAGCAAAGATGGGTTGTAATTGTCTAGCGGTATCTGAAAACAATATCTTTGGGACGCCCTAAAGAGATCATGGTCTCATTATGAATATACAAGACAAAACTGGGAAAACCAGGAAATATACATGCCCAGTTAAGATGTGATTGATTGACATCGCGGTGTATAAGGACCACGATCTAATGATCGTTGTTGTATCGAGTAGTGGATCGTAATCTCGTACCATAAAAAATTGCTGCATGTGCAGCGCACCAAAACTATGAGAAAACCCACCGATCCACATGTGATGTGGGAACAACGACAAAGTTGTGTACCATAGTCACATAGTAGGTAGGGATAGGGAGGCATGGAATAACATATGGTGAGCTACAATAATGTTAAAGAGGCCTAACATAGCCAGGTTAAGAGATAATGAGCATGCACGACGTGTTCGATTCAAGAGTCCTTTATGGCCCGGGCCTGGTAAATGGCCTTTAGAGCCTACAGTCTTTAATTGACATGCCCAATGCCCCCAGTTTGGTTCTATACATATGAACCCAGCGTCAGGAAAAGAATTGCAATAGCAAATGAGGTGTGCAAATATCGGTACACGCCACAGTCAGACCAACTGGTTTGGGTCCAACCTCCACGAAAAGTAAGAAAATTCAGCGATTTTGACCATTTCAGGTGAAAAAGGGGGTTGCTCCCTCGGCAACTGGGATAAAGTTGAGCCAAAAGGTACAGATCAAGATTAAATTCATGAGGAAGTGGATCTCTTTAGGATCAACTCCAGCGTCGAGAAATGGTAATCGGTTAAAGATACATGGCTTTGGGTACCGCCCAAAGAAAGAGACCCAAGTCTAGTAACCACGCTAAGTGGTGATTTAACATAGATTCTACATTTGGAACCAAGCCAATTGGGGGCCGCTTGTGCTAATGGAAAACAACCAGCAAAAAGCATTAACGATGCAAAGACCAATGCGCCAATGGCGGTCAATAGAGTTGTAATCACTATTATTCAGATGCTCGCCAAATCTGAAAAACGGAGGGTATTTGTATTCCTCGGAAACCCCACCACATCACCATTCAATATTTCTTGACCTACTATGGCCAAACTACCTGGGCACTGGGGCAATGTGAGGAGATCATTAGCCAGCTCTAATTGGAAAAAACGGGCGCCATGGAAGACATGCCACTCAGCCAAAGAAAGATAATGGAGAGTGACCAAATGAGCCTAAATACTTTTAGAGGATCTCCCCAAATCCACTGGTATGGGACTATCGAAATCGTGAGCATCAGCATGTAGGTTCAGATCCAAGGGTAGTATCCGGGCCGAGCTATTGTTCTTGAGAAATGGCCGGGTCTGGCCCATCCGCGAAAGGACGTTTTTATGGGATCCCTATCTTACAACAATTTTCACTCTGGTTCCGGCGAACGAATAATCATTAAGTCCTCCTCTTTCGGACAACACATAAAAAGAGACCGCCAACAGTTTTTAGTGAACCTCTGAACAGTAGCTTATTTATTTCTGTTATGATTAGTCCCTTCTCCTAATATCCCATCCATCTCTTTTATGTAGTTATTCACTAGAGCAATTATTAGGATCACTAGAGCAATTATGATATTGAAGTCAATCCGAGGCAAGTTGTTCGGTCTATTAGACATAACGATTAGGGCCCACCGGACCCTTCTCTGGAAAGTCCTTCCCAGCAGACGAAAAAAAACTATTTTTTGGTGCAAAAACTAGTGTACTTATATCTGAATGGTAAATACCCATATGAATCTACTGCCATGGAAAATCGGATTACTTTAATCAATTAAATCACAAGGACCATTCATTAGAATTAATAAGAATCATTCCTAATCTTATCTGTCAATTTATCATTCGAAGGACTTTTAGGCTTTATGTGTATTCTATATTGGAGTAGGATCATTTATCCTACGAGATACCATCAATGATTTTAAGAAGGAGGGTATAATAAAATTCTTGAGTGGATCTTTCCAGGGGAACGATCATTTATTTGATTGATGGATCCAACAACTAATTTTAATGAATTTAAAAAAGAGAGGGTTTTATCGAAACCCTAGTATCTTAAACCCAATTATGTGCTTCAATATAATTACCTGGCTAAGCGCTATAGCGTGTTCAAATACTCAGCAGCTTGATCGACCAAGACTCCGCAATTCAGAATCACCCTGTGAGAATGGCCTGTTCTTCCCCGTCGGAATAGGTGGTTCCTTCCCTTAGAACCGTACTTGAGAGTTTCCTACCTATACGGTCGGCAATCGATTCTTTTTACTTGCGCCCATCTTAATCTACCCTATGTAATGGAATTAAGATTTGTCATACAATGACCCTTTTTTCCCATTTGGTTGGGTTAGCCAGAAAGAAGTAATTTACATAAGTTTAAAATCGATTTTTATCATAACAAGTTTTGTCTTTTCTCCAACCTTTAGAAGAATGAAGCATAGTCTCCAGATATCTATAGATAGTGTTTATATAGTGTTAGAATTCGGAAGGTAACTATCTCGGTTTCTTAGGAATTTAAGAATAGATCTTTGAAAAGATTTCCTCCATAAGATAAGAAAAAAGAACTTCTATCTTGGATCTGAGTACACGCTGCTCAATACTTTAGTGATGATCTATTAACAGAAGTTGATCCCTAACTTTATCCCGTATTATGGCATAAGAAGAAAGCAGTTCTTAACTCTATCGACCCCAATAGTTTGTAATTGATCTTACGGTGCTTTCTCTATCAATTCAATCCTTTATCCATAGAGTATAGTAATATGGGCTGTACTATTTATCCGATTTGGTCTCGTGAAGTATCTTTATTGCGACAGCTGATAAAATCGTTGCTTTAGACGATGCCTATGTAGAAAGCCTTTTTTTCTGTCTTTCCTAGTCGATTGGATCTTTTTTTCCTCTTTCTAGAGTGGAGATATCGCACGTAATGACAGATCACGGCATTTATTAAAGTGTGGTAAGAATGGGTTTCGTTCTAGTGCCCGGAAATAATATTCCAAAAGACTTTGTATGCCTCCGTGTGTGTGATAAGGCCTCTGTTATAGAGTATATAACTTCGATCATAGGGATCAATTTCTGGTCGCGTAGCTCATAATTAATTCTGTAAAGCTTCCGCATAATTTCCTCGGATGAGCCAACATCCGTACGGTCGTTCATTTATGCAAAGAATCTCCGTTCCAGAACCGTAGTGAGATTTTCATTGTTCATACGGATCTCCCTTCTGGAATAGTACTAAAGGAATAATCAATGGAATTAAAATTGCACTATTCTATTAGGAACGACAGGAGCTGGTATTTTTACAAGACTCTAGCCAGCCTTCCCGCACGAGTTTTTTTTTACACCAATGTATTAGTGCTAGATGGAAATGTAACTCAGCAATCTTGTCATCAACGCCCCTATTTCAGGAAGTAGTCACTCAACGATTTGAGGTTATACGGGACCCAAGTACGAAGAGATGGAGTTTGTTGTCCCCAACCATTCTTTTAGCCCCGTACCGATAAGGAAAAGGGTATTTATAACAAAGTTTTTGTGCTTGTTGCTTCCTAGGTGTAGGCTCTCCCCCATGCCGCGATTGGGTACTAGTGGAGTAGGTGCCCGCAATACGGAAACTAAGTGATAACCCTCGCTCAAACCTAAATCGACAATTGAAGCATGTCTGAGGCTGCATCAATCGAGGATACCCGACAGAAGGAATTGTTTCTATCTCCAAACTTCACCTTCACCAAGCGTGAGTTTATTTAAAAATTTGGTTCTTTCTATCCCGAACGGCCCTGTTCTTTCTCGTCATACGCCCGAGGTACGCTAGACTCAAAAAAAAAAACAAGAAAAAGAATCAAATCGCACCATCCTGTAATAGGTAAATGCCTTTTTTCGCCGGAAGTTGTCGGAATTATTCGTAATAAGATATGGCTACAATTGAAGAGGTCTTATCAATAAAATTTGCATTTATCGAGCTTAGGCATATTAACACAATCCATATCATTCATAATTCTTTTCTTACCCCGAGGGGTAAATGATCTCGCAAACTCCAAGGAATGGTTACGTACGATAATAACTAAGAAACAGACTAATTCTAAAAAAGATGTGTACCTTTTGTTCAAAATTGTCCGTTTGTTTGGATTGGACAGGAGAGAGATAGGAAATTTGGAGGATTTCATTCCAATTTCGTAGTATCCAATAACGAACTAGTACTATTTCATCTAAGTTGAAATAAAAAAAGGACTTTTTTATTGTGGATTATGATAACTCGAGAGTTTTGATTTGTTATAATCAAAGAAGGGAAAAAGAATGAAATAAGCATTAAAAAAAAAATAGAGTAGAGTTAAGGTAAAGCATCCATTTTGTTTTGTTTGCAGAACATGGATAGCCAGCCATACAATTGAAATAGGAAAAAATCCATGGGACGATTCATAAAATTTGTACTAGATCTATGGGGTAGTGATGAGAAAGTTGTTGTTGAAGATAGGAAAATTTATTTGAAAGGATGATTCCTATGGAACCATTCATCAGTCGTACCTAAGGAATAATATGAATGACTCGTATTCACTCGGTTTCTGGTCAATAATAGATTATGTAGGAAAGATGGCCGAGTGGTTCAAGGCGTAGATTGGAACTGCATGTAGGCGTTTGTTTACCGAGGGTTCGAATCCCTCTCTTTCCGTTTCTTAATTCACCAACGTTCTGAACACAATATATCAAATCAAATCCAATTGATACCATCATACCCAACAAGAGGACCGACCTTTTTTGCTAAAATTCTCTATTCCTAATATTCAGTACTGTGGTACGAAAATACAAATATCGAAAAAGAAGGAGCAAAAAAAATCTTACTGCTGATCATTGTGATACGTGAATGAGAAAAATGCGGATCAAGGCCTTAGATCTATTTATTTGATTTCGGCGAAAGAGACAAAATTCTGAAAACTTCTGGTTATTTTCGTTAGGTTCAAGTCTGCGGGAATAAGATTCTACGACTCACAACTCATTATTTTCAAATCGATCCATTTACTATCTATATTGAGTGATACTCCTTTATATTGGAATGAGTCAAAGTCAAATGTTTGGCAATTTCCTCGGGGGGGGATAAAGCAATATAATTTGAATCAGAGCTTTCGATTCTTTGTTTATCCTTAGTAGTAATAATATCTCTGGGTTTAAACGATAACTTGGTATATCCACCTATACGACCAGTAACTAAAATCTGGTATATGGTTTAAAACTAATGCCTGGCTGCCAGGAATGGCGAAGCCATACCCAATCGGAAAAGGATGTTACAACGCATCTCAAGTAATTGTAGTAAAACTGGAACTGTTGACCCTTTGGCTTTTCCAGCGATATGACATATTAAGTAATTGTCGCTCTGTCAGACCATAAGAAAACGCAATTTTCGTTTTCTCAGACGAAATACGATACTTGCGATCTTTTACCAGAACGCAATTGGTTTTAAGCATTCAGGATCAGGTCTTTTATAGTTAGTCCTGGTAAAGCCCCCAGACGGAGGATTTTTTGAAACGAGGTCCTCGTTAACGAGACATAAAGACTCCTTTTTATTTTAGTGATTTTATTGAAAACTTTAATTTTTTCAGATAAAAACTGAAACCATGAACTATAATTAAGACCCCCGAACTAAGGGATAAACAAAGCAAAGCTAAATTTACGAAATACTACCAAAGTAGAACTACAAATACATTGTATCAATATCCCACCGTTTTTTGTATATATAGGAAGTTGCAGCTCCGTTTTATGATTGGTCGGAGAGAGAGATCTAATTGTCAAATACATTTTTTGCGTCCGGGTGCAAGTACCACCGACATAAAATAGGGAAAGAGGAGAGAGAGTATCAATCACGAAAAATCGAAGGAAAAAAGCCGGCTATCGGAGTCGAACCGATGACCATCGCATTACAAATGCGATGCTCTAACTCTGAGCTAAGCGGGCTCACATAACATAACAGAAAATAGTATATAGAATTGAGGAAACTACGGATGTTAGTATTAGCTGATCGTATCTATTAGCTTTCGTTAATATTCCCCCTAGGAATATAATATATAACTATTAGTATAGTCTTCTATAGTTATATAGTATACTAGTATCTTCTAAATATATCCATCTAAAATATATACTATAACTAAACTATATACTAAAAGAACTATAATAAGAAATGTCTGACTATTCTTTTGACTATTCTAACTATATCAACTTATAATATACAAACATGATGATGATGAATTTTATATTTAATGTATTTAATTTATTTAATTTATATTATAATTTACTCTTTTAATTATAATTAGAAGAATATAAAATGGGTAAATTGGAAATTGTGATTCGAAAAATCTAATTATTTCTTAAAAATAATTATTTTAAGCGTGTAGAAAATTATAGGAAATCGTATTATAGGAAAATCATACATATTTCATATGAAGTTAATTTATATTATGTAAGTATAGCTATAGCGAAGCGGTCCTAAGATAAAAAAACAAGATAGGATAAAGATACAATCTAATGAAAAGGAGACATTCCTCTGGTTTGCTTCGGAAAAGGAGGAATAGGACAAAAAAAAGAAGAATGAATATCGACCGTTCCACTATTCCAAATCGCATGTAAAAATGAAAGGGAGCGGAGAAAATATATATGTTGGAATACTATCCAGATTGGATTGCGGATACATCAAGATAGAGGAATCATTTCTGATTGAAACAAGGTTCATTCAATTAAATGAACTGATGGAGGATAGCCAGAAAATCAAACAGCAGCATCACACTTTTCCAATATAGAAATCATAATCTAACGAAGTCAACGGTCCAAACAAAAAAAAATAAATGCAAAAGATAGTTGAATTCCAATAGATCTTGGTATCAACGGGGATTGGCGAAATCGGTAGACGCTGACGGACTTGATGGATTGAGCCTTAGTAGGGAAACTGAGAAGTGGTAACTTCAAATCAGAGAAACCCTGGCATAACAATGGGCAATCCTGAGCAAATCCTTATTTTGAGGAAACAAAGGTTTATAAAACTAGGAATCTAAAAGATAGGTGCAGAGACTCAAGGAGCTGTTTAACGAATGGAGTTGACTACGTTTGTGGTAGCTGGAATCAGTCTATCAAACATTACAGAAAAAGATGGTCCTATATACCTAATACGTATGTATACATACTGCAATATCAAAGATAATCATGACCGAATTATTATATTATAATATATATAATTATAATATGAAAAAATTATAATATGAAAAATCAGAGTTATTATGAATCCATTTCAATGGAAGTTGAAGGGAAGAAATCGAAATTCTTATAATCATCATTCCAGAGTTGTAGATCTTTGAACAAAATGATTAATCGGACGAGAATAAAGAGAGAGTCCCATCACATGTCAATACGACACATGAAATTTATAGAAGAGGAAAATCCGTCGGACTTTAAAAATCGTGAGGTTCAAGTCACTTATTCCCATAAAACGCCTATTTTACTTCCTAAGTATGTATCCTCTTTCTTTTTTTAATCGTGGTTCAGTTCAAACAAAATTCACGTATCTTTTCTCATTCACCTACTCTTCACCAACGGATCCGAACTTTAAAATCCTTGGATCTTATCCCAATTGGATAGAAACCGTACACATGCCACATATTGGCAAAGAACTCTATTTATTGAATCATTCACAGTCCATATCATTACCTTCAGTATTGTCAAATTTTTTACTACCTTTTTAGTCCCTTATTACCATAGAAACAAGTACTCAACTAGGATGATGCACGGGAATGGTCGGGATAGCTCATGGTAGAGCAGAGGACTGAAAATCCATCGTGTCACCAGTTCAAATCTGGTTCTGACAAGTAAAATAATGTATCGGTAGATATTCATAAAATTAATAGAGATAGATCGGGCGTAAGGCTAGAGATGACGTATTACTCATCTAGATGTTACATTATTTATCTCATCTAGTGTATATATATATATATACCTCCTTTGGGGATTGGGTAAAAATATATGCTGGATGGTTATGGTAAAGAACAAAGTGAGATTATGCTCCCGTCTCTTTTTTATTTCGTGTTGCTTCATACTGTGGCTCTTTCTCCATTCAAAAAGAATAGTAAGTCTTAGTATATTCAAAATAAAAATATATAAGTAAAAAAAAACTAAAAGTCGAGAGGAGTGAAAAGATAGCAATAGACAGAATGCACTTCAGACCATACAAATAAAATCCATCCCTTTTCATTTCTTCATTTCATATTTTGTGACATTATTCCATTTCTGCACTCTGATTACGTTACTTTCCGGGTCCATTACATCTAAGTAAGTTAGGTGCGCGAATATCTAAAAGTTTCATAGTGCCAGAACTCTTTTGATTCATCCCATTGTTTCTGACTCATACGAAATGGCTATGATCTATCCAAATTTTGAATATAAATGAAGTTTTTTTTAGGTTATCATAATACGAATTAAAGTCCGGTACTTTCTTTCATCTAGAACGGAACGTAAAAATATCCTTCATTGGAAAGAAATCTGGAATCGTGTCATAGTCGTATAAGTAACCATTAGTGTCTTATCATTTAATGAGCATCTTGGTATTTCAGAGAAATTGGGGGTAATATAGTCCTACGTAGGGGCCACACCTATCCAATTGCCGGCACAAAATACGTTAGGCGGGATGTTCTCATCGAGATTCCCACATATCATAAGTTCGCCGTTCTTGAAAATCACGCACTTCTCCAAATCCAGAAACACAGACGGGATGTCTAGGATGATTCCTTGGGCGCAAACAGCACTTTTATGGCACGCGCACACTCTTCTGGTTTAGCTATACCATACTGTATTCTCGTAAGATGATACACACTGGCTAAAAATCCGCCGGGTGCTACATCCTCAGGCACACTGGGAGCGTAAAAAAAAAATTGTAACCATACATATGAAATGACAGCAATGGAATCAATCTCGGGTTTATTGTAAAGTTCTATTCTCGGCAATCAAAGCCCAAGATCTATGAACGAATCATGGTTGATAACCAATCAGATAAAACGACCTGCGCATCTTCTTGATCTCTCCCAAATTTGTATTGTATGAGTATTTCAATTTACAATGAAATTTTTAAAGATTGACCTGCTTCTTATTCTGCACAAAAGAAACTTACCTTGTTTGATTCATAATTCATGGGGAGATTACTGAACTTTGGATTTGAAAAATGTTTCAGAGGTATTCTGCAGTAGATGGGATTGATAGAGCAATTCTTGATCATAATTTCCAGTATGAGTACGGCGTCGAAACACAAAACGTGATTGGTAGTAAAAAACATCCGATTTCCTGGTGAGACACAGTCTATCTTCAAAGATTTCTCGAGATATTTTATTACGAAGTTTCGTTATAGCTTATAACCCGCATCTGGTTAGGGGGGCAGCCCGGCAAATAGACATCGAACAGGGAATTAGCATTATCGACTCCACGAACAGTAATATAAGAATCAGGACCCCTTGAATCACTACCTGTAATAGAGAAAAGTCCCAGCACGCCAAGACATATTTTGGTTCAGGCATTTGTCATATAATCTGACTAAACGAAGTGGCCATTTCATTGTTACTGTGCCGGCTGTTAAAATTAGGTCTGTTGTCTAGGACTCGATCTTGCGTACCAATCCATAACGATCAAAGTCGAATCGCGAGCCA
>PYDT01000934.1:0-11989 GCA_004837865.1 Musa balbisiana | reverse complement strand
AAGCAGAGCCTTAAATGAATGCCCTCAAGCCAGAGAAGCAACCGAAGAAAAAAGAAAGCTTTAAAAGCGTACTTGGAGGGGGGGGGGGGGGGGGGGGGGGGGGGGGGGGCATTCAAGTGATTTTGAAGTGAGAAGCTATCAACCAGAGGAGGCAACTCGCGTTTAATGGCTTAGGAGAATATTTATGTGATTGTATAATGACGATTTATGTTTCAGAATTTTCTCATCTCTTCTCATGATATTTGATAAGTTAAGAACTATTAGAAGAACTTTCATCTATAAAAAAAGAACCTGTCTTACTCCAAAATAAGCTTGATAGTCTCAACTCCTCCATGCTCTAATGTGACACTTAGAAGCAATCACAATTAAAATTTACTACTTTAAGGCCTCGGATCGTGATGGCCAAGGTGATGTCGATGGTCCCATTACATATTGAGGGTAGTGCATGACCTAATGAGTGGTATTTACATATATCGCAAGATTCAAATAATGGAGATCGAAAAGTACTGGTCAAGTTTGATATTAAAAGACGGAAGGCAGTAAATGATTTGAGCATGATATGACAGTGTCACAACAACGTAGGACAGGACAGCTGGTTTGCTAAGTGTTGTGTCCCTGGCATGTTCGCATAGCAAGGTCAGCTCCGGGCAGAAATCCTCCTTATAGTCCGTTAAGGACTACAACAAGAGAAGATGGGGTTAGGGAAGAACTTACAAGATAGATTTCGCAGCTCTGAACTATTGCACGAAAACAAGGTGTCCAAGAATCGTTACCAAATACCAAAATCCGCCAAAAGTGCCCCCCTGACACAACCTTCGTTATAAGCTAAACGGCCCCCAAAGCAAACAAAATTTGGATGGTTGACAGGCTAGATTGTAGCCTCTACATGCTGTGAACAAAAACAAAGACAGACATATATGAGCATACATAGAAACCTGTTTATTAGCTTGGTCTATTATCCCCTAGTATTTTTTCGACAGGCTTGTAAACCTTTACGGAGCATGCATCTTTTCGTCTTTGAACTAAATCTTCCATCGGCTAACTTACGAAGTGCAACGTGTCAGGGCTTGGCTCCCGAACTGCCTCTTCGTTTGTGTTAAGTAGGCGAACTCTTGAAATATGGCATGCTAATTCAATATCTGCCGACAATGACTCAGAGCTTGCTGGGATGTGGTGGCAGGGGTGGGAGTTGTGCTGAAAGAAAAAATCATGTTAGGTGATGTAGGGGATCTTCAAGCCTGCAGGACAAAGAAGTTCTGTGTTATGCAGCTCGTCAGTGTTCAGCTCACATCGTTATGCGCTATGAACTGTGAGATGAATGCCTATGTGGAGCGTTTAACGAACATCGTCTCATAGACTTTAAAGTTTTTGCGGGGGCGAGTGGTTCCTGCTCGCCAAAATGTCGCGGAGGCGCCACAAGGACAGGAAGAGTTGGTACTGTCTTCCACTAGTTGTCGCTTTCTAAAGTAGGTTAGCCTCAACTTCCGCTTTTCGATATGAGACATTAAAACTAGTTAGGAAGATGAGGAACGGAGTGGGGACCCCAAATCAAAAATGATTACGCTTGCTAAGTTTCTTGAAAGGTCTTTGAACCGCGTGCAAAGCTACCTCTAGGGGATAGAAATAGGAGAATGGGGGTATCGATTTTGGCGCCCATTCTATTAAGGATGAGAATGGCACGAAAGAGGGTATATTGAATGCCTCGGATCGCTGCCTCATCGAGGATTGTTT
Organism: Musa balbisiana; assembly: GCA_004837865.1. NCBI lineage: Eukaryota > Viridiplantae > Streptophyta > Magnoliopsida > Zingiberales > Musaceae > Musa > Musa balbisiana. The sequence goes on along the minus strand of PYDT01000934.1, from coordinate 10,258 downwards.
ACTCCATATTATCAATTTGTTGCTCGCTTTCGCTCGCTCTTGCTTTACACTTACGAGGCATCGAAGGGTTGTACTCCTTGTGTTTGATTTAGTTATTAGATTAGCCTTCCACTGTGTAGAACTTCGAGAATGTCGCAAAGAAGTTTGCCTCAACCAAAAAGAGAAAATTTTCACCCTACTTGGAGAAGTCTCTGATATATTTTAGTAGCCTCTGGGACTTGTATCATCTTCCCTGTCCTTTGTCGTACTACTCCTCTGAATAACAAAGGTCAACACTACGTCCTGTCTCGTCGCGATCCCTTGGCTCGAGGTAGTCTTGCATGGACTCCGGAAGGTCATCCATTTTGGCTATGTTGATGAAAAGCTCGTTGACACCAGCACTTACTAAGTTTGGGTCTTTGCCTTTCATGGAGGGCCATGTGTCTAGGTAATTGGTGAGTATTTTCTGTTTGTTCCCCTCCGCTCCTTTCACAACACGTCTCCTCCATGAGGAGAAGGAGGTGTTGGGTAACTATGCCCTATGGATATATTGGTAAAATCTTGCATTTACGGGATGTGACACTTCGACCGAGTCATCAGGACCATTCTAATCACTGCTTGGTTTGAAGGGTAACTAAGTCCCTCTGCGGGACTCGTCTCGCTTCCTGCCCCCTTATTGATCACCTGCCTTTTAAACTCCATGGCTTAGCGGCTGTTCTCCAAGCAATTCATTTAGTCGATAAAAAGACGATTGCACCCTACATGCATGGCCTCCGCCATCATGTTGCAAGGCAGCATGCCATTCTATTCTACTGCGCTTCGGGAGTAACCGTTCGCATTACTAGGCTTTGTCCTCTGACTTGTCGGGCTGTCTTAGCGAACATGAGCTTTGGAGAAATCTAACCTCTCTAATTATTTCGATCCATACCTCTGTATGATCAGTCCCCCCATGGGACTTCACGGTACTTGCACTCAAACTTCCCCTCGTGGTACACACCCGATATTGCTGATTATTGGCTTTCATCAATACAAAATTTGATACACGCACACAAGACCGTCTTTTCTTGCGGTATCATAGGCGTTCACAACCTCCTTAAATCCATAGCCCTTCTGTCATTATGTGTTGACGCGAGAGTGAAGGTCCTAGTAGCTCCTGATCTACCTTCGTATGACCCCGTCCTCACAGGACTTGTCCCCTGTGGCTACGCCTGCCCTCGAACTGTTCCACAACGATCCGCTACAACCATGCCGCTTCCTAGTACATCTCTATTGTATTTCTTGATCATTGTGGGATGATTTGGACAGCAACTCGTCCTATCGCTAGTGAGGCCTCTTGCTCAACTGCGTCGATTATGTGCGCTTCGCTTAACATGCAATCGCTCTGCGTTTCACCAACCCCTCTCCAGTCCGCTAGGGGTTCACACCTGGATGAAGTCAACACAGCTCTAGCTGACAGTCTCCATTATCTTCGTCATTGATTGGAACCTGACATTGTGGAACTCGCGAATCGCCTCTCCATGTGTACCTCCTTTCATCTTCGATTCTTTCTATTCCGCTCCTTTGACAATCAACCTTCGGTTGCGACTTCTCGCCTATGAACCACCCACTTCTCGGACTTCACATCCCGGATGAAGCCCAGCTCTCAGGTATAGGTCTTGTCTGCTTTAGCCAACTCCCTAAGTACCCTGATTTTAACTGAAATTGTGCACTATTGTCTGGATTGTGGGCCATCTGTCCCCACAACACAATCTCTGTTGCGCACCATTCGTGACCACTCGATTGCAGCACTATGACATATTTTGCAAGAGTTACCCACCGCCCGTCCTCTTGTCCTGCTCGTCGTTTCTTTTTTGTGATAAAATCAAGGGTTAATACTATCGGATTGATTACCTTTGAGTCATTGAATTCAAGTGGTTTTTAAACAAAAAATTAATCCCTGAAAAAATGTCAAGAATCATTTCATTTAAATAAGAACGTAACACAAAGCTGTACTCAAAAAGGCCCCAAAAACACCAAAGGATCTGAAAACTAGTTTTTCTTTGTTCATAATTAGATATTTTTTTTGTTATAAAAAAATATTACTAAATTTATAATTTAAAATTTTTCAACTAAGAAACAACCCCTACAATCTAAATTTTTTATTTTTAAAAATTTTTGAAGGCGAATTTTTTGTAATTTTGCCCGTACAATCGGATTATGGTGTGTTCCTCGTTGTTCCGAAATTTACGGTTTTATCCGGTAGGCCCTCGGTATGGTGTTTCGACATACACATAGTTAACGGGGAGTGGAACGGGGGGGGACACCTTTAAGCTTGGGAAAAAAAAAACTTTGAAAAGCAATTGCTCCTCCTCTCCCTCTCTTTGCTTCTAGGCTCCGCCATACAGAGCTGGGGGGGGGGGGGGGGGTGGGCACACTGTTAATCACTTTTGCCGATTTATGGCTTTCGGTTGCCATTTTTGCTACTAACATCCCTAAATTTGGCCACCAACTACCATCGTTCCCCTTGGGATTGTCGCCAACCGCCCTCCTCTAATGCGGGCCAATAGGCTTATATTGGCCAACCTGGTACACCTTGCGAATTATGGCTTTTTGCCCCCGTTTTGGACAAAATTGATTCCTTACATTTCCCTCCTCATTCTTCCTTTGTTTCTTTTTTCTTGGGCGGTCCCCCTCTATTTCCTCCTTCTCCTCCTTCCCTCTTCTCTCTCTCTCTAGTCCTTGTAGAGTGTCGGATACATCAGGTTTGTATGAAGGGTGTTTTAACTAAGCCCAACCGGGGGGGGGACTGGTTTGTCAGTGCCCTGATTGGGAATTCCTAAAAAAATATTACCTTGTAGGGAATTCCTAATGATACAGTGGGAATTTGTGTGTGGACTTTAAAAGGGACCCCAGATTGAGGGGATATCTTTAATCGGATGCAAATTTAAAAGGGATGACAACAGGTGTGTTTATCGATGATTATAAATTTCCACCAGGCCCAAATAAAAAACTTGTCAGATGGAATATAGCCCAAGGAAATTCATGGTGATTGAAAATCTTCATCTCCAAGTGATAGTCTTTAAAAAAATCCAAGGTGGTGGTTGCATCGAAACGTGACTCGTCAAAGGTGTAAAGGGCCTTGGAAACCCCAATTTCTTCATCCCCAATATATTTTTTTGAAGGGTGTTGGAAAGATTGTCCAAGGCGAGGGTTGGGCTTGTAAAAAAAAGGCTTTTGGACAGTTTTATAATTTCACCAAAAGGTGTTCTGGGTTTTTTTCAATCCCGCCTTTGGCCACATTTTAACCCATTTGTAAAAAAAAGATCCTACTTTTCAGTCTGATTATGCTAAATTGGAACAAACCACCAACTCTCCATGAACTGATAGCCCTTTAGGATCTTTTCTTCATTGAAGTGTGGGGCCTGAGGTTCCAAGGTTTGTAATAGTCGAGGTATTAACCCACATGTAAAACGGAGCCCATTTGCTTTTTGGAGATTTTTTTACTTTGGGAGTCTTGGGACCAATGTGGTGTTGGGTTTCAAAGTTTGTAAATAAGGGAACATTTTAATAATTGGGGGAACCAACAATGGGCGTGTGCGGTGTGTAATTCCCTTGGGACACATTATTATGGCAATAAATGGTTAAAAAAAATAATTGAAATGTCGTGGCAAGCAACCCAATGGTTAGGGATTGGGGGGGGCAGGGGCACTGGGTGGGGGGGTTGGGGCCCATTAAGAAAATTCAATCTCAAACTTGTAGGGTTTCATCTGCCTGAAATTCCCATTTGAAGAGTTGTTTGAGTGGGAACTTTAGGTGGACCCGAAAAGGGAAGGTGAAGGGGAAGGAGTGAAGATGGATTATTGATCTTTGCATCGGCATAAGCCATCCATTTGGGGGGTGGTGTCAAACGGGCCTGGTGGGGGGCAGGGCCTAGAGGGTGGGGGGACTACAGACTGTACCAGGGGAGGGAATACTGGTGGAATCCATGCGATTTTGTGGGGTCACTTGTATGGGACCCAAAGGAGGATGTAGACTATTTCAGTTGATTAGAAGGAAAAAACACCCACATAGGTGAGGACCCTGAAAGGGAAAAGACCTGCATCGAAATTGGCCAAATGATTTAGAGTTACAAAAACCAAACTTCCAAAGAGGCAACCTCCTCTGGGTACTTTTTGGGGATAGACCCAAAGTTGTTTCAAAGCTTGAGTTGTTGAACGATTAAAAAACCCCAACGGGATTTTGTATACAATTTTTCTGTTATTAGAGAAAAGCTTGTCTATTGTCTTTTGTTTTAGGTTAATTTGTGTGGGGAGTAAGGCTCATAGCCATGATCTTATTAAGGGATAATTTCACAAACAATAAACATTTTAAGTAGGGGCAAGCTTTTGAAAGGGTTTGTATGGGGGGCAAATTGCTTCATTATATTTTGGATTTTGTTGATAACATGTCTCAACCCAAAAAAACACACTACTATCATGGATTTTATTGTTTAAAATTAGGTTTCAAAAAATTGCTTCATTAGTTGCTTGAAAAAACCTTATGTTCCAGCTATTCGGGATTTTGTCTGATGGGGGCATCCTGGATGAGGTTTTGTCATGGGAACTTCCCAAAGGAGGAGGGTTTAGGATTGATTTTAGTTTGGATTACGAGAGGAAAATAAGTGATTACCCTGAAGAGAAAGCCCGCAATTCGACCAAAAATGTGGCCAATTGGATTTTAAGAGTTTACCACCAACTTTCCAAAGGAGGCCACTACTCTGGGTTTTACTTTTTTGGGGGGAAAAGGGGGGGGGACCAAACATTGTTTCAAAAGCTGGAAGTTGTGGGGGACTTTAAAAACACAATGTTGATTGTATATAATCTGTTATCGACGGAAGGCCTTCTATTGTTCTTTTTGTTTTAGGTTAATTTGTTTGGCAGTATTATGAAAAAAAACACTTCCCAAATTGTTGGCCACTGGGACTGATAATGCTAATCAACAAATTAAAAAACAAAAACAAATTTAGTAGCAGCCTTTTGGAGGTTTATGTATGCCAATTGATTCATATTATTTGGGGGCATTTCGTCGATTAAAAAACAAATTATTGCAAACAAAAACTACTATTCATGAGTTATTTGGTTAAAAATTAGTTGTTCAAAAACAAAAAATGTTTTTCCCTTGTTCATAGTGCTTGAAAACCTGTTCTCCCAGCTAGTTTTGTTCTATGGGGGGGGGGGAACTTCCCCATTGACATATTTTTTTTCTTTCAGAATTGGGGGGAATGTTTCAATGGATGCGGGATGGTAGGGCAAACCAAATGCAAGAGCTCCCTTTAATGCTTGGCCCACCACAAACAGGGTTTTTGCCTTATTAAATTTTTTTTTCCCGGAAATTGATGTGGACCTTTTCTTAGGGTGTGGGCCACGAACGCTTCTTTGTTGTGGGGACTAGTGGAAGGTTATTTCATCCATCTATTCTTTCTGTTAACTTTGTGGGGTAGCTCAAAATTCCTCATATGGGAAATTGTAAAACACAGGCCTATTCCCCTTTATCTTGCAAACAAATTATCGGAGAAAGTTTTTAAGCTACCAAATTTTTGAAAAGATTCCCTTAAATAACAATAGGCAAGGGAATTTTTTCACTTTAGTATCCCACAAAAGGACCTCAGAGCGAAGCTTTTTTTGCCCCTGACAAATTTATTCAGGTTTTTTTTGGTGGGGGTAAAAAATAAATCTGGTTTTATAAATTATATATAATAGAATTGCCCCTCAATGGCTGGATCCCCCCAGTTCCCTCAAGAATTTTTCCTTTAAACTTCTAAACATTAGGTCCCATGAACAACATGGAAAAAAACAATAACAACTGCTTCCAGTTTTTTTGAACTTGCTTCTGTAAGTAATAACTTTTTTTTTTTTTCATGCCCTTGTCTCTTTATATTCCAACAATTATTTGTGTTTTTTAATAATGAGCAATTTTTTATTATCACTTTGGTTTTTGAGCCCCTTAATAGTAACCCTAGTAGAAGGGAATGGTAGCTAAATTTAAGGTTACAACCTTTTTTTATGCCTCCTAGGGTTTTTCAGATGTTTTGTGATCTTTTGTTTCAGATGCATGATAAAACCAAATAAAACCCCCTTGTCCCCCTTCCCTTTGCCTTTTATAAAAATCCCTTTTTTTTTTTTTCCTTTTGCTTACTAATTTCCCCAATTTAAATTAAAAATTTGCATTTGGCAGGTTTTTTTGCAGTAATGTCTGTTCTGTAACAACTTTTTCCTGAATAATTAAAAATTAAAAATAAAAAAAACCAGACCTTAATGAAGGGTTTTCCACCAAAACACAATCATCTTATGATGCTTAATAACCTTTAAGAAGAGCCCATTTTTGTCCCCGTTAGTTATGTTTTTTTTAGGATGCCCCTGCTGTCAGTTGTATCGTCCCATTGGTTTTTTTTTTTTGGGGGGAGCGTGGGTCTTTTTTGGTGTTTTTATGAGGATTATTTAGAAATGGGTTTTTGTTTTTTAGTAGGTACATAAGGTTTTGGATGGTTGGCAGGATGTGCATTTTTTTAGGTTGGACTAAATGAAAGACATTTGCAAAACTCTAAAAAAATGGCACCAACAATTCTGAAACCAAAACCATCGTCCGAAAAACATAACCTTTGGTGAAAGTTGAAGTTGGGTTGGGGGGAGGGGCTTCGAGGGGGGAAAAAGGGGTTTTCCCCCCAAACAACTTGGGCGTTTGTTCAACATTAGCAAATTCACCACCCGAGGCCATTTACCAATTTTTACACAAAGGGAAAATTTGGGGGTTTTGGGGAAGGGCAGGGCCCTTTAAAAGGTGGCTTTGTAAGGGCATAGGAAATTTTACCAAACAAACAAAACAAATAATGGTGGTATTTGTATTTCTATACTAAGTCGTTTTTAAAAAAGTGGGCATTTATGAGGGCTCAGGAATTGCCCAAACCACATAGTATTGTGGTATGTGTTTCTTTACTAATGGTTTAAGGGGGGTGTTTTAAGGGGAACTAGTTCATTCCATTAGGGTTGTTTTTGGGAGGGGGCCGATAACACGGTTTCTAGTTCGGGGGATACTCTTTCTTTGGTTCGGTTTAAACCCAAACATTAATCAAACTTGATTCAAACACGACTCGATTAAAATTAAATGGACCTTCAATTTCCAATGCCAACAACAAAAATTTACAAATGGACGGGGGGAAGGGTCGGAATTTCACCAACTTTTTTTTTCTGTTGCTCGTGGCGGTCCTAATTGGGGGGGGGGGGGACCAAAATTCAACGGGAAAGTGATTCATTTGAAAAAAATATATTTTTCAAATATTAAACAATTATTAAAAATCGGGATAATTTAACTGGGTTAACCGAAGTGGATTTAAATCGGGTTTCGGGTTTTAATTTCAGACATACCCTTACTTTTAAACAAACCCAGAAACCAACAACGGGACATGGGTTTGGTTGGAAAACCAGGTTAGAAAAACACTTCTAAACTGTGGATTTACGGGGCTGATGAGAAGGAGGGGGGGGGAGAAAGAGGGGACAAAAAGAACGGGGGAAGTACTAGGGGGCAGTTCAGCAGGGCATTAAAAAGGAAAGTTGGGAGTATTAGGGGGTGGGGCCAAGATAGTGGTAGGGCCTAGGTTCCAAACAACCACATATTGGAAAACAATACCACTAATAGGGTACCGGTTCCAAATGGGAAAATAAGGACACAATTTTTGGGGACGAAAACTAAATCGGGTTCATTGCATTTAAGGCCATTTTATGTCTCTAAAGAAAAATATGCGGTTTCTTATTAGGTTTTAGGGTTGAAAAGTTGGAAACTCCATTATTTAAAAGATACACTTCATGGGGGCTGTGTTTCATTATTCCTAGTTAAAAAATGGTTTGCACACTCTTGTAAAAAAAAGGCTAGGTGTGCGGGAGGAACCTTGTTACAAAACAAGAGGGAGGGACGAGGAGAGAAAGGGGAGAAAGGGGCAACAACTTTGTTGGGGGGACTATGAATATATATGTGTTATGGTTATTCGTATATATTGGGGTATTATATGGGGTTATAAAAATTCAAGGTCACCGTTACCGTTTTTTACTGGTACGGGACGTTTTTTTAAAAACCCTAAGGGGGGAACTCGCTTCCGGGGACGGACGGTTACCGGAGGTGGTAACACCGGAGGGTTTGTACACCACCTCGGTTACAACCTGGATTTTCATTCGATCTTAAAACAAAATTCCGGAAAAATACCTGGTGAAAAAATTGAAAATAAACAAAAAGTTTTGAGGATAGAGTTTTTAAGTTACAAACATTCAATAGTAATAGTAGAAGTTTTAAAAAAATTCAATATACACAATTTAGGTAAGACATTAGTTTTGTAAACCCCCAAATATCCCTCTTTTTCGGGGCTTTGAGGTTTGTGGTAGTTCTTGTTCGAGGTTTGCGTATTTTCTCAAAGCCGTTATAAGAGATTAAAATTATTCTACAAAAAAAAATCAGTTTAATTAAATTGTTTTTAGGGTGGACTATTTTGTTGACATACTCAAAACTCCACAAAAATTCAAAAATGAAATTAAATAAGCACATATCTAAAGATTTACCTGACTTTATTAATTCTAATCACCAACAACCAAACGACCCCCTTTTCTCTTTCACCTCTCGGATGGGGCGCACTTCCAGGGTGAGGGGGGAAACGGGGGGGTTCCTTGATCCCGTACATTATTTTGAATGATACTTTGTTGGGGGAAACCCAAAAATCATGAAAATTGAAAATCCCATTGACATAGTGGTATTTGATAAACCGTTTATTTGTATTGGCCATTGATTGGCATCAATGTGGTGCTTGGATGTTTAGGTTGATTTCGGGTCATGTTGGTAATCCTTATTTTGTTCCGAATGGGGGCAGCTATTGAGGGGCATAGCATTGGGTTTGCTTGTTCTGTTATCCATGTGTTGCTCAGTAGGAAGGATGGACAAAAACACTATTCACCATATTAAGATTGTATTCACGATGGAATTCTAATAAATACGGGGAATGGTTGTGGAATACGATTTGTGGGAGGTCTCTTTACCCGGTTTGTGGGACCTATATCATGTACGGGGGGCTCTGTTCCGCATTTGTGTTCATAGTCAGCCACGTCTTCCCCTTCCCCTTCTACGGCATAAAACTTGACCAGTAAAACCCTTGGTCGGAGTTGTCCATGTTTTTCTGAATCTTGGGGGGGAGTGGCACATGTGTACAATTATTGCTCCTCAGGTCCCATTTTTCAACCACCCGCAAGGTTTGTTGTTAGGAGGACCGAGGTGGAACCGACTGCACACATGTCCCTACCGCCATTTCATTTGGTCAAGGGCAATTGGGCTGGTCCGTGTTTTGATGTCATATCTTTATGGGACCGGAGGTGAGAAAAGAGGAATGGTGGGATTGTGTGGAGGTGTCTAGGTCGCCCGAAACCCTCGATTCTTTCCAAACGGGATTTTGCAAATGCAATGCTACTGCCTTTTTCCCCCTTTTTGCCTTTGCATGTTGGGGGCGGACGCAGTGTGGGGGGGGGGGGACACGTTGGGGTGAGGTTTTCCTCGAGCAGTTTTGCAGGGGTGTTGGGGGGGGATCCAACCATGTGTAATCGGGGGGGATTTTTCAACATTGGTTGGGGGTTGTGGGCTTTCTTCTTCTTCTATTGGGCCCGGTGGTTGATTAAAAAACGTGAAAGGGGAACGGGGTTGAGGGAAAATCTTTCCCGCGCAGTTCCATCAAGGCAGGGGGGAGGGATCCCTTCTTTGGGTTTCTGTTTGCTTCAACACAAATTTCTAACAGTGGATCCGGAATCTTGTTGTAGAATTGGGGAAGTCAACTGAGACAATATCTGATCCCTCTGGCTCCTTAAATCCAACTTCAAAGCACATTTTGCACAATTTTAGGGGCCGCAATGTTTTAAATGGGGGACCATATTTACTACGTTTCTTCTAACCGTTCTAGGGAAGAGTTTGGTTGTGGACCTTCATATTGAATTAATTGACAAAAAAACGGTGGGACCAATAACAGGTTTCGCAAACCACTAAGATTTTGTTGTTCTGTTACTGTTGGGGGAAAAGTATAACGGGAACGACAAACTCCTTACTTTTAATGGTTTGGCGTTTGGCATGGGCCGCTCCAAAATTGTAAGCCATGTCCACTCGGATATGCAAAAAAAAGATATAAAAAAAAGGATTTTTATTAGCCATAAACAAAAATATTATTAATATTAAAAATATAAATTGATAAAAATCATATGTATAAAACCTTTCCTCAACTTAACAAAAAAAATCCATTAGTGGT
>PYDT01001702.1:0-11989 GCA_004837865.1 Musa balbisiana | reverse complement strand
ATGTGTTTAAATAACTAAAGCTCTCTATGGTTTTAACAATCCTAAGGGCTTGGTATGAGAGACTAGTTCTTTTCTTATTGAAATAATTTCACAAAGGCAATGTCAGCGACTACATTGGTTTATCAAGAAATTTTGAAATCTTCTTCTTATTGTTCAGATTTATTTTATGATTTCTTATTTTTTATAATAAAAGGAAATTGATTTTGTGTAAAGTTCTACAAATAGCTTTGTCTATATAAGTTATAGACGACGCGAGGTACTGTAGAGTAACTCATGCGGTAGTTATGACTAACACATCTGTAGACTATCCACTTAACATGCCAACAAATAAAAGGTAAAGTCCGATATGCCCAATTTCCTGTGAGTACAGCTTTTTAACATCATGCCCCAGATCTTTAGCTAATAGCAAAATGAATTTGAATAAATATTATTCTCTTCGTGTAAATTGCTCCATTTTTGAGATCGTTTCTCCATACATATCTTGCGTCTCAATAATACTCTGTCAATACGAGAGCAATGTTTGTGTGTTGACATTCAAGATGCTGCTCCATCGTTCCTTCCATTCCCCAAATAGCGCATCTGATATAACCGTTTCAATTGGTAAGAGCCCTGTTCTTGAAAGACATTTCATGAGGTCACCTAATTCTTGAAGCAAGTTTGGTTGCGGCATTCTAATTAGTTCGAATCGCTTGAGAATTCTCCTTCCATATCCATTTGGTATGTCCCAATCAAAATAATATGGTCAATAGTTCTTCTGTTGCTGCAAAGGGAGGCATTTCGGTTTACATGATGGATACCTCTTCTTTTTATATTGTCTATTTGTAGGTTGTTTATTTGTCAGACGGGCCGACCCTGTACATACAGAATTCCTCTCTGTTAATCCCAGTCGATCCCATTCCCACGCTTGGGAGCCCTTGTTTATTTCTTTGCCTAATTTGATTCCAGACGGATTGGCCTAAATGTTGCCATGTCTGAACTAAATCAGTACCTCTGAGCATTTTTTTTTATTCTTCTTAACCAGAGGCAACCTAGATAATATGCATGGGGATCCAACTAGAAAGCTTATTCAGATGCCATTTCTATTCTCAATGCCCAATTACAGAATGCGATAGTACGAGTTGTCTTAAGTCACCAAAGTGCACAAAGCCCTAGTCCAGACGATTTTCTATTGAATTTTACCAAATTACATGGTCTATTATGGTAATGATGTGATTAAAGATTCACCAACAACTTTTTCTCGTCTAGGGTCATATTTTTAGAGAGGATTGACTTGTATTTTCTTTAAATCCAGAATGAAGGAGCGGCTGATAACTAGAGAACTATCGACCCAATCTTTTATGTACTTTATTTACAAGTCATTCCAACGTGTAGTAGATAGATTACAAAAGGGAATACAAACACGTAATTAGTCCAAATCAGGCTGCTTTCATTAAAGGGAGAAGTAGTATAATTAAAGATTACGGGCTAATGACTTGGTCAAGGATCTGCACTAAAGCAAGAGGAAACAAAAATATATTGGCAAGCTGATCTACGAAAAGCTTTTTGACTCAGGCGTAGTTTGCCCTGTTCAATAGGAACTTTATCTAGAAGATGCGCCTCGGTATTGAATTCCCTCAGCAATGGGTAATTGGAGCAATGTTCTCTCTGAGAAACTACAAAGCAGTTTCAATACTCTTCAACGGCCTCACCTATTGGTTTTTGTGGGGACCAAAAAATGACATCCAACAAGGCGTCCCACTCTCATATCTTTTTCTATTGCAAATGAAAGGACTTAGTGTGGATTGGATTAGCGGTCTCAGATGGCAGTATAAGGTACCCATGCGGCCCTATTCATATATCACATAGTTATCTTTGCAGATGATTTCTATATTTCTTCAGACTGATTCAACTTCAGTAAGAAAAACCGTGCTACTATTCGGAAGATTTGGTAGTTTCTGGCCTTCAGTTAAATCATGCGATCCTCCTCTTTCCCCCAAAATACAGTCTACATGAGCCTTGCATGAGGACAAAGACGTTATTGCACAATCCTAGGGTTAGGGAAGGAAAATATGAAGGTTACATATCGGGGGTCTACCACTCATATCCACTGGCATTCACAAAAATCCACTATCAGGCCTATCTCATGCACAAACTAAAGAACAGAATTTCCTCATGGAAAAAAGTTGCTTCTTTCCCCCCCAAAAGCAGGAAGACTGCGAACTCATCCTTCAGTGTTGTACTCCTACTCTATATCTTGATCTTAATGATTTCTTCTGCATGTTGGACTCTCAAGATATGAACGGTAATTAAGAACTCTCTGGAATGGCATAAATGATAAGAGCAAGGCATTATGGTAATTGGGATAGCATCTGCAAATCGAAAGTGAAGGGGGCTGAACTTGAGAAATACTCGAGATTTGGAAAATTTAAAGCATGTTTGGTTTAAAGCAATTGGAGGACCGTTGACAAAACAATGTCCTATGGTACACTGGGTTTCTGCCTAGGTATCTTTCAAGGAATCGATTTGGGAATTTAAACAAGAACATACACTCAAGATGGAAAGGAATTTCAAAGGCAAGGGAATTGGCTATCAAACATATTTCGGTACGCAATCTTACTGGAACAACTAATACTAGAGTAGTACGATCCTTGGGGGAATGAGAAAAAGATATTTCAATAATATGGTGACAGAATACGGAAAAGACCTTGGGGCGTCCAAGATGGAAGGTTTCCGAGTTCTTTGCTAATGGTACCTGGGGTCTACTACTACTATTCCCAGACTGTTATCACTTGGCGACTATCAAGCTATTCCAATCGGAAGCACTCTGCAGAGGACTTATTGGGCTTCATGACAATGGCAAATTTAGTGCCACATCCGCATGGAATCAAATTAGGCAAAGAAATAACCAGTGGCGCCAAGAAGTTAGAACATTGGGACGGAACGAGACACAGAGCCATCCTAATGTTCATGGCACGGCCACCTTCTAATAAATACCTATAATAGATAATATGAAAAGAAGAGATATTCATAGGTTAAACCGATGCTCCCTTTGCATGCAACATAGAAGAAAACTATTGACCATCTCTATTTTGCTTGTGGACTATACTAAAGGATTGGAAGGAGATTTCTAGTTGATCGAACTCAATAGAAGCTGCAACCAAACTTGCATCAAGAATTAGGTGACCTTATGCAATGTTTTTCAAGAAAAGGGCCTCTACACAATGACAAAGGTTATATTCAGATGCGGTATTTGGGTTGGATGTGAAAAGGAAGATGTAGCAAAATCTTGAGTGTCAACAAAAAACAATGCTCAAATCTTGACAAGCTTATTAGAGACTCAAGAATGTATGCGAGAACGATCTCAAAACAGAGCCACTGGTTTTTTTGTAAGTACAATGTAAATTGATTGGGTAAAGTTTCTACAATAGGCTTTGTCATTTTACAAGTCATAGACAAAGTCACAACTCATGAGTACACATGTGGTAGTATAACGACAATCATGCTTAGACTTAACTCCTAACTGTAGCCAAAAATGTTAGCTATGCAAGACTACTAGTGGGTACAAATTTAAAAGTATGTCTCAGTCATAAGTATGAATTCCAAACATTTGTGTAATCTGAAAATCCTCAAAGTCACGTTCAATAAATTCATATCTGACAAGCATAGGATTTATTGAAAAGTCAATAAGATAGAGGATCGCATTCGTTTTTTAAATTTCTATTCCATGTGATTGGATTCTTATAAGCATGCCTTTACCTTTAATAAAAACAAGTGTCTAAAATTTAAGGGACAAAAGGTAAATTTCGTAAAACAATTTATCAAGCATGATTCCATGATAACATCTTTTCATATCTTGATATTTCATCATCAGTATGATGTTCACAAAGTATGTTTCAAGAGAAATCATTAAGACCAAAGCCATGGATACAGTCCATTTATTTTCAAAATATTCATCATGTTTATTTTCATGAGAGTCACAAGATTGGTAAAAATACAATTCATAATCTCAATAGGATAGAAAATCATTTCCATTTCATACAATTGATTTAATGCGAGGGTATTCAAGTCTTTTGTGAAAAACAGTATCAATCATTTAAAAATCGAAAACATAAGTGGCGTCATGAAGCCGGTCAAGACCAAACACATCATGATATCAATCTATCATCAAAAGACTACAAGAAAATCATTACATAGATGTACATGCAACTATGTCATATTCATGTGTCATGAGAAATCATTCTTAATTTGTTCATAAAAAACGATTAGGACCAAAAAACATGTTAATCTAATAATGAGAGTTTCAAATCAACATGTACTACAAAAACTAATGCATGACATAAAATCATCAAGATACATATGATGGATGTAATCCTAAGAATTATCATATCATGTAATTATCATCCTAATGTTGCATACATCATTCAAACATTTCAAAACATACATGCAGAAACCTGCGCAATATACTTTTCAAATCAAATTTTTAATTTTCAAAGTGCTAAAAGAAAACATGAGATAATTTTTGAAAAATAATTTTTTATTTTCTATTCCTACTATCGAAATTAAGCATCAAAATGAAAAACTCAAGTAATTCGAAATAATTCAAGGAGATGAGTTACTTACGTGTAGCGACCTATCAAGCCCAATTCGTCGTTCACTTGGCGTTCTTGCTTCATCTGGTTGCTTTCCTCTTCTTAAGCCTCTTCATACGTTCAAGTTATTGTTTATTTTAGTTGGTGTTTAATGGAACGTAATTTAAGATTCTAATGTTTGAAGTTCAAGTTCATCATTGTCCCACACTTGAGTCATCGTTCAGGATATCATTTTGTTCGGGTTCTCAAACGTCCATCTTGGAGGTGAGGGTTCACGTTGTAGGTTCAAAATGTCCAAAGTGTTCAGTCATAGTCATTAAGACCCGATTACTTCTTCTAAGGAAAATCATTAAATTTTATCTCTTGTTATTGCGGTTTTGTAGATCACACCTTTTTGGACGGGATCTTAAGATTTACTTACGAGATCAAACTTTGAAAAAGATTTACCAAGCAACTCTTAGATTATTGCGACATCCATGAAACAGGTGTACATTTCGCCTAGTCTCGCTTGGTTGCATTGAACAAGGCTTAAATCATGCAATTAAAATGTTAACTTTCGAGTCTTTGACGCTACTAGTTCCATCGTGCAGATTTCAAGTTTCGCCAAAATATCAAAAGCCGTTTTAGATATAGAAATCCGATTGAACTCATGTTTGTCCAAAGCGCAAATAAGGCTTCCACTAGCATTTGTGGTTAAAGAAAAATATTATTTCAAATCGACCATCGTTCAGCGGTTTAGAGGAAAGTTGAAATTGTTTTCAACAATATTATAAATCAAAAGTAATTAGAAAGTAAGAAAAATCTAATTCGAGTTTTCCAATAAGTATAGTCATGTTAAAAACGGTGGATGAATTAAGAAAAAGCCCTCTTGAAACCCTGAAGAGCCATTTCTCTCAGGTGTAAATCCGAAATTGAGAAATAACGGGCTTGATACCAACTGTTAGGATCGAGCGGCACAAGAGGGGGGCGGGTGAATTAGTGCAGCGGATTTAAAACGTCAATTTGGAAACTTTTTCGTACGATAAAAACCGAAATCGGAAAGTGCTTACAACTTAAAAGCATGTTCTAAATATGGCAGTAAAATAATGATGGAAGTAAAGCATTATAAAGATTTGCAGTCAGGTAAAGCGCAATAAAAAGACCAAACAGTGAACACGCAATTTTAAAGTGGTGTGTCAAAATGCCCTACATCCACTTGCAACCTTCTTTGATGAGGCTCCTAACTTAACTAGACATCACTTGAAGGGGAAGGACAAGTACCCTTTACAACTTTTACAAGTGTTCACACTCTACAAAAGTTTCAACGAGAAAGAAGGGAGTGAACCATAAAACCAAATTGAAAAACAAGACTTGCTAAAGACCCTTGCTAAGACTTTATCTCAATCTATTGCTTTTAAAAAGTTAGATCTTGCTGAGAATTGAGGGGTATTTATAGGCTCAAGCGGATTCAAATTGGGCCTCCAAAATTTGAATTCGCTGTCCGGTCCCGAAGTAGGGTTGACACCGATGTCAATTATGACACCGACAGTGTACTGGGTGATGCCAAAGCCCAGTCCAGTGGTGCCACCGCCTAGCTCTGCGGGTCGAGGGGGCGGGGGGGATGCCACCGCCTCAGACCGGCGGTCTACAGCTTGGCTCAGGTGCTGGGAGTGACACCGCCCAACCTTTTGGTTTCGGGGCGGTGACACGCCTTACACTATTTTAGCTCATGGTTGGGCTCCAACCTTGGCACAAAACTAGTCGAATCGAGCCTAATTGGCCCCTACTTGGTCTATAAAATAACACCTAATCTATCACGAACTAACACTTAAGCCGATTACAAAAGTTCGCAGTCAAGGACTTCTTCCGACGGTCTTCCGAAAATCTGGAAACATTTAGGAATCAAGGGCAAGCTCCTAGACTTCACGATTTGCTTCTGGCGAGTCGACGAGCTTCTTCGGTAAGCTACGAGCTTGCTCGGTGAGCTCCACGAAAACTTCCGAGTCCTTCCGGCGAGCTTCCGAAAACCCTTCGGCAAGATACCTATCATTCCGGAAGTTTACTCATTCTCGGCTAGTTCCTGGCAGCATTCGACGAACCTTCGGACTTCCGTCGGACTCTGAACCCCAACGACTTCCTTCGCGCGGACTCTGGAATTTGTTTCGCTTATTCTTAATAGTTATCTAGTTAATCTGCACACACAAGCCAAAACTCCTACTCCGATCTAAAACAATTATTACAATGCGAATTGCATTTGTTGCCCGGCACGTCATTGGTTGGCGCTTTGTTGAGTGCTTCAGAGATCTCCTACCTGGGCTCTCCTTATTGCCCAATCGGCGGTTGACCTCCACAACCTGATATCCTTGGGCAATTCACTCTCCTTGGCCCGATGCCCGACGTCCGAACATTCTGCAGTCCAATATCCTGATGTGATCTCCTACGACCAACGCAATTACTCCTCGTCAACTATCGTAATCCTGATCAAGTAGACCTGCATCATCAAACACTCGTAGTTAAACATTCTAAAACAATCAAGTTTCATCATCAAAATCTGAGATCTAACCACTCCCGAATTTTTCAAAGCTGATATACAATCACGAACATGCCAGCATATTATCTTATCAGAAAAAAAACAAATGCGAAAAGGAAGTAAGAGTGAAGTAAGGTAGGCTACTAGACTTTCGCACAGTACATAGTACCATCCTTTTTCTTATCCTTAGGTTTTGCATTTTCCTCCTGCACAATATTTACCGTTTAAGCCAAATAAGTATATCTGAAGGGTTGTTCCTAATGGCGATAGCTTGATAGTGGCCAAAGTGATAACATTTCAGGAGAAATAGGATTAGGAGAACCGAGTACCGGTAGAAATGAACTCGGAAACCTTCCATCTGTTTTTGGAGCCCCAAGGTCTTTCGTATTCGGTCACGATAATTGAAATATAATCTTACAATTTTCCAAGGACCGTACCAATATGGATTTATCGAGCCTTGTCCTCATTGGCGTAATATCTTCTTGCCAAGCCATTTATTTAATTGATATGGAGGCATTAAAGTTCATTAATCACCAGTCACAAGTAAATAGAGGCTGCAGCTTGGTGTGTTTTTTACTTTTTTTTATGGTAAGTAAAAGTAAATTGATTATGTGCAAAGTTTCTACAAATTAGCTGTGTCTATACAAGTCATAGATAAAGTCAGGTAACTAATTGAGTACCCGATGCAGGAGGTATGAACTACACAGATGTAGCCTTTAACTCCTAATTGTAGCCAACAGTTAAAGTATACCAAGAATTACACAGTGGATACAACATTTAACATCATGCCAAAGATCGTTAGCTAATAGCAAATTGAGATTTGACAAAAATATCTTTTTATCTTCGTGTAAAAGTGCTCCATTTGCGATGTACTCCAATGCAGATCTTGAGTCGCTAATAATCTCTGTCAAGAGCTGAGCATTGTTTGTGTTGAAACCTAAAAGATTCTTTATATCTCTCTTTTCCACACCACAAATAAGAACATCTGAACCAGTAACCTTGCCAGTAGTTTAAGGGGCCCTCTGAGAAAACATTGCCGGCGTGGGGGGGGGGGGTATAGGTCCACCTAATTCTGATGTACGTTGGTTGTGGAGCTATTGAGTTCAATCGCTATAGAATCTCTTCCATATCCATTTAGTATAACACAAGCAAAATAGAGGTGGTAACAGGTTTCTTCTTATTGCATACAAAGGGAGCCTCGGGTAACATGATAGATACCTCTTTTTTCATATAATCTATTGTAGGAGTTATTAAGATGGTGGCCTCGCCATGTACATATGGATGTCTTTGTGATCCGGTGATCCCATGTCCATTGCTTGGGATCACTTATTTTTTTTGCCTGATTTGATTCCATACGGATGTTGCACTAAAGTGCCTTTCATACGGCCAATAAGTATATCTGAAGGGTTGTTTCATGATTGGGATAGCTTTGATAGCGGCCACAGTGATAAATTTCAAGAGAAATAGGATAGGAAGACACCAGTACCGTTAGCAATGAATAGGAAACTCATCTTTTGGAGCCCCAAGGTCTTTTCGTATTCGATCACCATATAATTGAAATATACTCTCCATTATCCCAAGGAGTCGTACCACATATTAGTAGATTTTTTTTTTGATAAGTAAAAGTAAATTGATTATGTGTAAATTTGTACAAATAGATTTCTCTATACAGTCAGAGACGAAGCCAGGGAACTCATAGAGAACTAATGCTGTGGTTATGACTACACAGAGGTAGGACTAAACCCTTAATATAGCAACAAATAAAATCTAAAGTATAGATATGTGCCAAACTTTCAATGGATACAGTATTGTAATCGCATGCCCAAGATCTTTGGCTAATAGTAAAAAATTGAATTTGATAACAATCTATTTTTCTCCTTGGTAAAGGGCTCCATTTTCAAACGTGCCCCCATACATGATCGCTGTAGTCTCTAATAATCTATATCAAGAGCTGAGCATATTTGTGTGTTGACCTCAAAGATTTGCTACATCTTTCCTTCCAAATCCACCAAAGGCGCATCTGAAAAAATAACCTTGCCAATTGTGTAAAAGGCCCTTCTGAGAAAACATTGCATGAGGTCTCCTAATTCTTTATGCAAGTTTGGTGATCAAATTCTAGACCACAAAGGCGGATTAGAATCGATGGAGAATCTCATTTATATCCATTTCGTATAGTCACAAGCAAAATAGGAGGTGATCAAAGGTTCTTCTTGTTGCTACAAGGGAGCAGCGATTACATGATGGAAACTCTTCTTTTCATATTGTCCTATTGATGTGTTTATTAAGAAGGGCATACCCTATACATAAGGAATGTCTCTATGAACCCGGTCGATCCATGTCCATCTACTTGAGATACCATTGTTTATCTTTGCTGATTGATTCCAACGGATGTGGGCACCTAAATTGCCATTGCATGAGGCCACATAAGTAATCTGAAGAGTTTTCCTGATTGGAATAGCTGATGCCCTCCGACACCAGTAAAGTAGTGAGTAAAAAGAAAGTTAGAGTGCAAGAAATAGGAGTAGGGAGAACCAGGACCATTAGGACAATGAACTCGGAAAAACTTCCAGATCTTGGCGCCCCAAGCTCTTTTCGCTATTCTGCTCACCTAATGAAATATACTCTTCACATTCACCCAACGACGTATCCACATCTTGGTAAGTAGTTTAGTAGAAGAAGGGTAAGTAAGAAATATGTTTGATTAGCCAATCCGTGCCTTTATAAAATTCGTTTCAAGCTGCAGAGGGGCATGTTCTTGATGAAATTTTCCAAATGATTCCTTTGAAGATAACTTGCAGAAACCATTTTGGTGTGACCATAAGGAACATGTGTTTTTGCAAAAGATCCAATTGTTGTAACCAAACAGCTTATTCAATTTAGATTTCTCAAGTTCAACCCCCCTTATTCTTCGGTTTATAGAATGCTGTCCTAATTTACCATATACATGTCTATAATTTGGCCATTCCAAGAAGAGTTCATTAATAATCGTTCAATATCTGGGGGAAGTCCAAACAGTATGAAGAAACACTAGACCAATATAGAGAAAAGAGTACAAAACGACGGATGCGTTCAGTTTGTCCAACTTTTTGAAAGAAGCAGCATATTTTCCAAGAGGAAATTCTATTTTATTTTTTGCAGGAATAGGCTTGTAGTGGTTTTGTGAATGCCACTGGATATGAGTGGGGACCCAGTACGGACCTAGTAGAATTCCCTTTACTAACACCTAGAGTGTGTGCAATAACAGCTTATCCTCAATGCACATATTAGTAGTTGATAGAGAAGTTATTTCTGGCTTCTATCTCTTTGTAGATAAGGTTCTCATCTTGGGGGCTCTGAGTGGGTAGTCAGTTACTGGCCATTAGTTCTGTTTGTAAATTTGAATAAGTACTGTTGGGCTGGGAAATAAGAAGTGGACCCATCTTTGGTCTCAGGGCATCATCGGCATGCACTCCCTCATTGAGCCATTTCGATATCTCTGGACCAATATAGCGAGTCTAGCAGGGGTTAAATCAAGAGCGAGGTCTCCCTTATATCATGGGATTTGTTTCCATTTCGAAGTGGCCTCATTCAATAGAAAACAGACTACTTCCCCTACAAAAGCATGGCATAGAGATTCTCGTCTTCATTCATAGTTTAGGTAGCGTTCCCGAGTTTCAAGGAATAGGAAAAGGGTAAGTGAAGGCCTATGGAAATAATAGTAGTATCAAACCTTACTTTTATAAAATTCATTTAAAATAAGAAGGAACTAAGCCTTTCATACAAGCTCTAGGAGCTTGTTTTAAGCCATAGAGAGATTAATCAATTTAAATAAATGATTAGGAAGAAAGAAGAGGCACTTTCAAAATCGGGAGGAGGTTGTTACACACTTCTTCAGAAACTAAAACCAATTCCCAAAAAAAGCATTTTGACATCCATTTGAATAGTTTAAACATTACTACTAGATAGGTAAGGAGCATCTAAAGAATTCAATCTGCCACAGGAGCGAAGCGAAGATATCTTCGTAGAGTGATACCTTCTTCTTGGTTGACACCTTTGGCCACTAGTCTAGCCTTGTTTCTAACCATGATACCGCATTCGTTCTTGCTTGTGTCAAGACCCATTTAGTACCAATGACTAAATGTACCTAGGTCTAGGAACAAGCTCCCAACCTCATTCCTTTCAAATGGTTCCATCTTTGCCTTGCAATAACCCAAGGATAACTTTCAAGGCTTCGGCAATTGCATTAGTTCAATTTGAGAAAGGAAGGGCGGGCGTTTAGCCAAAAATTCTTGAAGAAAGAACGAGTTTAAACGCCTTTTGGCTGTATCTCCTATAATTAGCTCTTTTGGATGGTATTACATACTTTATGTCCTTGGGTAAGGACCAATTTCGGAAGAAGATGCATCCAAGTGCTATTTGATGGAGGGGGTTTATTAAATTCAAATTATCAAAACCAAGAATCATTTCAAAATCATTGTTCTAACTCAGAAATTTCATTAAAAATACAAATAGGACTCTCGTAATAAGGTGCTTTTGTTCAAAAACCGGAAAAGACTTAGAAACGTAAGAGTAAACTAAGAAAAGTGCCTCATCAGATTAGCATCAAATTTTCCTAAGGCAGCCTTTTTATTTAAAATAAAGCATTTCAACCGAAAACTTTAAATAAAAACATGATTTTTGTTGTTCCATAATTCAGAGGGAGTTTTTTATAGAAGAGGGGCTTATTATTAAAATTCCTATTCATGAATAGTACGGACATATTAATGGCTTCGGCCAAAATACTTAGGTGTAGACTATGTTCATTTAAGATGGTTTTGCCCTTTCTATGTAGCTTTCTATTTTTTTCTTAACTACCCATTTTGTGAGGATTTATCAGAGTTGGAGAAGTTGTGGTTTAACATTTGATTCCAAAAACTTTGGAATCACCGTTGAA
>PYDT01001068.1:0-11989 GCA_004837865.1 Musa balbisiana | reverse complement strand
TAGTGAATTCACCTCCAAAGCATTTTCCAACCTTTTGGATGACCGCGGCATTGCCCGAATCAACTACGTCACTAGATTCTCCCCAGTGTGGCGGAAAGAAGGACGCATAACATTCTTCTGGTGATGTGAAACGCATGCTATAAGAAACAATGCCCATAGATATTGGCGGAGCGGTGGCTTGTGTCATCTGCATCCTCATGTGGTGCACTATAGCAAGCTTGGAGAACAAGAGCCCACAAGAGCATGAATCTAATCAAGCCCAGCATCTCACACTTCAAGATCTTTGTAGTGTTTTGCTTAGGCACACTTCCCGACAAAGGCTCAAAAACTAGTATCGTGTTATGCCACAATCAAAAGCTTCAATGACAGAATCTAACTCAAGGTTGTAATAAGTATCAGGTTGGGTTCACTGAGTAAGTGTATGGAATTGGGGAGAGCAACAACGAAGAGATGCATGAGGAAGAACAAAAGCAAGTGTTCATTTCAGAAACCCCATCACCATACACATCACTATACTGACACAACATCTACCGAATATTGCCCAAGACCTAAATAGAAATGATTCTAAAGAACGTTGAAAGTGACAGTTTCATTACATATTCTTTGTCTCCTTGCGAGGTAGTGCGTCAATATATGAGAAGTTTTCTGTTGAGGTCTATCACCGTAGAGTACTCAAATTGGATCAGTGATCGATTCTAGTTTCGTCGTAACTAATTGGTTACTTCCAATTACGTAAATCAATTAGTTCACACGCACATCAAAGGTTAGGGCATTTCCCATTGCTATAGGAACTCTGTACCAGAAACAAGGGTATCTCCAATATAGCCACTCTGGGAGTAAAAGATATCTCTTCTACCATCACCCTAGTGTATGAGACAAATGTATGCATGTCGATAGGGTCGTATTCTATGGTTACGGATTCTACCAGATCATGTCTGTTTCATGCCGTCCGAAATCGATTTTACGGTATAGGACGGCTTTATTGACCTCCCCTCTATGCAGTTGCGGTAATGATTCCTCTGCAGTACGACTACTACAACGAATGCGGTCCATAGAATCAAATATTCGTGGATGGATTTCACTGGACGTTTACTGGCTCATTGCGTCGTGCTCTGGGTAGAAGTTTTGTATAAATGTATCGCGTGTTATTAATATTTTGCCTTTAAGTTCTTTTCTCTATCAGAGGTGGAATAGGAATACCCGTTGAGCGTAATGCATCATACGTCTGTAAAATTGTATGTCCTAATAGGCCCAGTCTTCTACCTTTACCGGGCGGCGATGAATAGTCATAGCTATACCTGACACCAAAAGAAGAGTTCGACCCACATGCTTTATTTCGTCCTAGTTGATCCTGATTAGACATAGAAGTATATTGATTGTTCCCCAATAACGAAATACTTTTTTCTGTAAATACTAATATTGATGTCCATCCATAATCATTTTATTCCCTATGGTTCCAGTATCGATAAGAATTCTGTTCTAATGTTCATATGTTAGGGTATGAATATAACCTACCAATTCGTGATTAGGTGATGAGGATTCATGATACAGAGACAATCCAATCGACTATTGAACGTTCCCAGTGGTGTGCATCCAGCAGGAATGAACCTCGAATTGCAAATTATGAGTGGGCGCTTTAACATTCAGCCAGGTGATTAACAGAAGATATCGTATATCGTAAAATAATATCGTAAATCAGTATACGTATACATAAGTATATCGTAAATAAGTATATCGTAAAGAAGGATAGGTAATGAAATAAGTATATCGTTAAATAAGTTATCTTAAATAAGTATATCGTTAAAATAAGTATATCGTATAAATACGTATGTAAGTATAAATAAGTATATCCGGAATAAGTAATCGTAAATAAGTAATCGTATAAAATACGTAATCGTAAATAAGCTATATCGTATAAATAAGTATATCGTATATACAAGATATAGTAAATGTATAAATAAGTATATCGTATAAATAAAAGTCTATCGTAAATAAGTATATCGTTAAATAAGTATATCGTACATGTATAAATAACCAAAATTCCATTGAACTAAAATTTAGTGAAATAAATTTGTAGGAGGGATTTATGGGACGACATCAATCAAATTCTGGATTAGTCGGAATTGAGGAGAGATATTGAGAGAGATCAAGAATTGATCACTATTCTTAGATTCGGGATCAAATACATTTTTTCCATCAAGAAACGCCTTTATGAAACTTTTTGCCCCCGAATTTTGGAGTACCCACTGCACGTGATTCGCAGGGTAAACAAGCAAATACGATATTTCATGATCCAAGGTGTAATCAACAGGTTGTAGTACTGCTTGTAGTAGCGGTCATTTATCTCGTATTAACATCGAAAGATGGTCGAAAGAAAAATCTCTATTGATGGAGCTTTTCCTTCTGACGATGAATTCCATTGGACCCATGAAATGAGACTTGGAAGAATCTTTTCGTCTTCCAATATCCATAGGTTGATGTTTCGTTCCTGTATCTTCCACAAGGGAAAAAGATTTCTGAGAGTTGTTTCATGGATCCGCAACGAGAGTACTTGGGTTCTCCCAATAAATAAAAAGTGATTCATGCCTGAATCTAACCGGAGTTCCGCGGGTGGTGGAGGAAACCGATCGGAAAAAAAGCGGGATCTAATTGTAAGATATCTTGAAAAGTAGCTGAATAAGATCTCATTCAAAAGCGAAAGATAGAGAATATCTGGAGTTTCTTTTTTTACTCTATACGGATGAGCCGATCCGCAAAGGACCATGCTGGGAATTGTTTGATCGTCTTTCTCCGCGGAAAGAAGCGAACATAATCAACGTGAATTTGGGACCGCTATGCGAATCTTAGAAAAGAGCTTGATTTGTATCTCATGTCGGCTTTTCGTGGAAAAATAGGCCCAAATTGAAGGAGGGTTTCTTCAAACAACAACGGAGCTGAGGCAACTATTAAGATCAAAGATATTGAGCTGTTTAACCATTATTCTCGAGAAACAACGTGGGTTCGGGTATTTCTTTGCAAAAATTGTGTTCCATTTCATATGTGGCAATCCGCAAAAGATATCTTCGTTAGTTGGGGGAAAGAATCAGCACGATCGGCTTTTTTTTGAGGAACGGACGAGAGGAGAATTTGATTGGTTAGAAAGTTGGTTGGTAAACAAGGATCGGGTTTTTAGCCAAGGTACGATGTATTGTAAATAGTTCAATATGATCCACAAGACTCTATTTTCGTTCAAGTAAGTAAGGGATTTATAGAAATTGGAAAAGGATCTTGATCAATCCATAGGATAATTCGATTCATTAGAAATGCGGATTCAGAATTATCCCCATTGACGATCAAACAGGACCTCGCAAACTAAAAGAAGATCGATTCTTTGGGATCCTTCCTTTGCTTCAAACGGAACGAAACAGAGATTAGAATAGATCGATTACCGAAATGCCTTTTTGGATCTTCCTCCAATGTACCGCGGTATCACGGGGAACTGAGAAGCAGGATGAATAATCAAGCTGCTGCCGGAAGAAATCGAAGAATTTCTTGGAATCCTACAGATTCGCAATTCGATTCTTTTTTCGCTGACAGATGTCAGGGGGCTCAGAAGTTCATCTGCGGTTCGAATCATATTGAGAGGGTCCACTAGAGATCAGAATTTGAAGAAAAAAACAAGATGTTGCTTTTGTCCCTGCCAGGCGATTTGGAAAAATAAAGAAATGGTTGATATATTCAAGATATATGTATTTACAAAATGACCGTCTCAATTCATCCTATTCATCAGATCCGGGATGTGCTTCGGTTCCGAAGGATGAACAGGATATGGAACAGTTCAATAAGATTTCATTCTGAACAAAAATCCATTTTTGATTTACATCTATTCCCATACCGGAAACAAAAGGGTACACGTTACCACCACGATTTTGAATCAGAGAGAGATTTCAGAAATGGCAGATATAGTACTTTATCAATACCGAGCCGGATCGGGTATCTAGGGGATTGCCTTTTCTATTGTTCCCTACGGGTGGGATCAAAAAAAATTCTGAATGAGGTATTTCAACTCCAGAGTGAATCGAAAAAAAGACATCTTATTGGTTTCTACTCCTCTTTTTTTATGAACGAGCATGAATCTTTTTTATCGAAGGGATCAGAAAACAAATCGTTCCGGATCTATGCGGAATTGATTCGGAAGATCCAAAACTAAAAAAACGCGGTATGTGCTAGCAAAAACATAATGGAGGCAGTACAATTCAATAGAGATGATCCGAAATCTGATTCAAATCCAATATAGACCTAGGGGTACATAAGAAATGTTATATCTAATCGATTCGTTTTTAATGAATAGATCGATCGCAACTTCGACTATGGAATGAAAGGGATCAAATAGGAAAGATACTCTGAAAATTCTATAACTATAATGAAAGAGCGACACCAACGTTTATCGAATTTGAAAAAGAGTCAGAAGAAATGGTTTGTACTCTTTGTTCTCGACCGAGCGATCAGGAATCCCGGGACTCCTGAGGTATATAGATAAAAATGGGTCCAAGGAGACGCAAGAAGTCGGGAACATTTGGAACATTTAGTTTCTGAACAGAAGACCCGTTCGCAAGTAGTAGGGTTCGATCGGTCACGATAATCAATATTCGATGATGGGTCGAGGCTTATCGACAAAACAAAATTGTCTAAGTCACTTCGTTTCTTTTTGTACAAGTCACCTCTCGTTTCTTTTTGTCCAAGTCACTTCCCTTTTGTCCAAGTCACTCCTTTTGTCCAAGTCACTTCCCCTTTTCTTGTGAGTATCGGGAATAGCCCCATTCATAGGTCCGAGATCCACATCCGTGAATTGAAAGGTCCGAATGATCAACTCCGCAATCAGTTGTAGAATCAAAGGTGTTGCAAATCGTCATTGGAATTAAATTGAAACCCGTATTATTGGATGATCATGATACTAAACAAGACGGATCTTTATCAATGGAGAGGAACAACATTACCATTTTTGTTCAAAAAGATACCAGAGTGGATTGATTGATCATTCTATACTAGAAATAATTCGCAGGAAATCCGTTGAGAAACACGGATGCCTATTTCTCAATGATATTCCATGATCGGGACAATTGGCATGAATCCGTGAAACCATTTCATAGAAGTTCATTGTATCTGCATTTATAAAGCAAATTCGACTTCGATTCTTGACATGATCCAAATCACTTTCGGGGTATATTGTAACAAAAAGATTCCCTTTTTATGTGGAAAAGCCCGTTCTCAATAATTATGATCTTAATATGGACAATTCCTCACACCGGTTTCATTCGCAACAAAGAATTTTCTTCGTGCGTCCCCGGTAAAAAAAACATATTTTTTTGGAGAAGAGCCGCATTATTTCACAATCGGAGTCACCGTAAGTATAAGACATATTCATAACTAAAGATTTGTCCACAAAGTCGGTGACAAAAAGATAAATTGTACAAATCTTTCCGTTTTCCAATTCGATCAGAGCCATTGCGTTCGTAGAGCTATTTACTCGATCGCGAATTCTGCAACCCTCTAAACAGAGAAACAAAAACGAGCAATTTTGGAAAGAACTTATTGTCAGCCTCTAAGATATGAATCTATCTGATTCAGAAGGGAAGAACTTGCATCGGTATTCTCAGTTTCAATTCAAAACAGGTTTGATTTCACACTCCATGTTTGAGAAATATTTACCATCCGAAAGAGGAAAAAACAAAACGGAGTCTTCTCTAAAGAAATGCCGTTGAGAAACGGCAGAGTATAGAACCTTCAACGCGTAGTGCTTTTCAAAAAAACAAAATCTCTCAAAATGGAATCTGTTCCAAACAAATGGAATCGTTCCAAACATATATGCCATGGTTCCTTACTTTCGACAAGTGCAAATATCTAAAATTTCACCCTGTAGATACTTTCTAGACCCATTGGCGATACTAAGTGCAGGCCACAAATTGTACCATTTAAAATTTGTATCAATTTTTCATGTATTATGCATGGATCAGATAGATCAGGGCCAATTCTCAGAAGATTCTTCCACAATGGACTGATAAGTGAGATTTCGAGGGAGGTTTACAGAATCTTCTTCTGTCCGAGAAATGATATTCGAAATAATGAGTCACCGTTCCATTGATTAGGACACATCTGAGATAACAAATGCTCGGGAGTTGGAGTCTATAATCTTTTTCCTTCTTCTTGTTGCTGGATAATCTCGTTCGTATACATCTTCTCTTTGTTTCCCAAGCTCTAGTGAGTTACAGAACAGAGTTAGAAAAAGATCAAATCTTGATGATTCCAATCACCAGATTGCAGTTTGCGAAAAACTTTTGGATGGGTATCCTAAATTGGAACTGAATTCTTTCGGTTAACGAATCTCTTCTCGTTGTTATGAAACAATAGGAGATTCTATGGAGAAATACGGGGTTTCGCTTTTGCTTTTTGGTAGGCAACATGCTATTGTTCGCTTGTGGGGTCAACTCATAAGTTCTAGGAAGAAATATCTTGAATATCACAAATCTCATCGATCCTATAAGTATCATATCAAATCCATCAAATCTCAATAAGGTATATACCAAATCCATAATCGAATCACTTTTCGAGAAATACGAGGACATCTAAGTCGACAAGTAAAGAGATCTATTCATTGATAGAAAAAGAAAAAAGGTGAACGGTGATTGGATTGATGAGAAAATCGAAATCCTGGGTCGCGACAGTGATTCGATTGATGAGAAGGAAAGAGAATTCTTGGTTCAGTTCTCCACCGTAACGACCAGAAAAAAGGTGAATCAAATTCTAGTGTAGTCTGACTAAAGTGATCATTTATCAAGCATGACTCTGGTTTTCAAATGATTGAACAACCGGGATCAATTTCTTACGATACTTAGTTGCAAGTATATAATGAATTATGAGTTCAATGGGATCTGTTTAGCAGAAAAGACGGATATTCTTGATCGTACAGACCAATTACTTATTCACAAACCTCGTGGTGGGATAATAGTTTTCATTTCCCATCTCATGGAAAACTTTTCGCTCCGCTTAGCCCTATCCCCTCTAGGAGTATTTTAGTGATATGTTCTCTAGGAACTGGCGAGCCTATTGGTCAAATACTAGCGACAAACCCCTATGTTTCCTTCGTACGGTATTTCCGAAACAAGTTCCCGGATGACAAGCCTAAAGATATTTTATTGTGATATCGATTTTTGATGATAGTGATAGTGACGATATTCGATATTGATGATAGTGACGATATCGATATTGATGATAGTGACGAGATGATGCGGACCCTTGATACGGAGCTGCTTAACTATGTAATGACGCCGAAAATAGACCGAGTTGATATACCTTTCAATTTCGTAGCAAAAGCAATGTCTCCTTTGCATAATATGGATTCCAAACATTCAGGATCTGTATAGTCATTGAGTCGGAAGTACTTATCCCCGGTCTATTAGAGAACATCTCTCCAGAGATTGTGAAAGATTCACTAGAAAATAGTCTTGTTATTGCTTTCGCTCAGATTCCACAAAAAGTGGATCCCGCTCTAATAGCTCCGAATAAATTAAAATGATAAGAGACGAGGCTTTTATCCGCAACAACGCAAAGCATTTTTCATTCTTTCTATACTAGGGGATTTCAATTGGAAAAGAAAATGTTCCATACTAACGGATGGGGTCCAAAACCATGGGTTCCAATGTACGAGATCTTGTAGCACTTATCAATGAGGCCCTATCAATTAGTATTACACAGAAAGAAATCAATTATAGAAACTATACAATTATTAGCTCTTTCATTAGACAAACGTGGGATTTGCGATCCCAGGAAGATCGGTCAGGATCATGGGATCCTTTTCTATCCGTAGGAAGGGCTGTTGCAAAAATGTAATCTAAAGTTAATTGCCCCATAGATCCTCTCTCTATCATAGAAGAGAGGACAGAAGGGGATTCTATTTGTACAAATGGTACTTCGAACTGGAACAGCATTGAAGAAAAGTAAACGATACTTTCTTTATCTTTTGGTTGTTCGCCGGATCGGTCGTCAAGATCTTTGGTCTTCACCCGGACCTGATGAAAAAATCGGATAAATTCTATAGATTCGTTGAGATGAGTCTGATCTAGTTCATGGCCTATTAGAAAGTAGAAGGCGCTCTGGTGGGACCCTCACGGACAGAAAAAGATTGCAGTCAGGTTGATAATAAGCGAAAAGTGACATTACTTTCTTCGGTCCGAACAGTAGATATGATGCAAAAAGATCTGTTCTATCGTTGATCAGAGATTTCTATATGGAAAAATCCGACTCGGAGTTTGAGAAGAGGAAGAGTCGTCGACCTGCAACAGATAAAGGAGGATTTATTCAATCACATAGTTTGGGTCTAGAATATGGCGCCCCTTGTGGCAAACTATGTGATGTATTGAAAAGCCCACTTTCTCTATCGGGGCTCGGGGCAAGCGGACATTTTTATCATGAAGAGGGATGAGCCTTCAAGGAGAAATGATTGCGGAGGTTTTGCAGAGTGAAACCAGGCAGTAGTACCAGACACGAGATAGATCTTACAAAGAACAAGGATTTTTGCGCGTAGCCAAGTCATTTGGGGACCCTGCGGATCCATTCTTTTTCCTATTCAAAGATCAAGCCCTTTGTCTCTGTGTTTTCAGTCGAGCAATTCTTTGGATGAAGAGATGTTCAAAGGGATTAATTACTCCAAAAAAAACCTTCTACATCTATGTATAAATGCTGGTTCATCAAGAATACGAAAGAAAGGTACTTCGAATTGTTGATTCCTCGCCAGAGGATGGTTAGAAGCATAGTCCATTATCTAATGGATCTTCCTTATAATACGCTATCCGAGAGTTATCAGTATTTATCAAATCGTTCCTATCTCACGGAACGCTATTGGATCAATAACAAAGACAATGTTGAGAACGGGATGGCTTTTCTCGGATAAATGAAACATTTGATTCATGTAAAGGAGAAAGGATGTTCCATTCCTTAGCCGTAAAGATATGTGGTCATGAAAAAAGGGATGAAGTGGAACAGGATTGGCCGGGTGGTAGGTCGTGGGAACATTTTTTATTCCATATTTTGGACCTAGCTCCATGGAACAATATGCTACTGCTGCAATGGAAGAATGAAATCTAGATCAAAACACTAGTGGATGATATGAACTGCCCTAAAAAAGAATTCTTGAACGGCGAACAACCAGAAGTCTATTACTCATACACAAACAATTTCCATTAATGAAAACCATTTGTAAATCCATCGGAAAATTAAAAACATACGGGGGGCATTTTTTTGTCCGATTGAAATGTTGTTGCTATTCTGCTCCAAATAAGAATCATGGTTTACTGAATAAACTAAAGAAAATAGATAGACCTTCTTTCGTCTCAGGTCGATGGATTCTTCTCAATGGAAGATCCCACCTATGGATAATACATATTCCGGTTTGACCGAGCCTAATTCTAATTGTTTGTCCGAAGCAAGATATCCACGGAGGAAAGGACGGTTCGTCCATTCAGATATCGACCAAGAGTACGGATTCTCTTTCGGTAGCCTGTGAAAGAGAGGAAGGCCGAATGCCACAGACGTCTGTCTACAACAGACGTCTGTCTATCTCTAATTCCCCGAACGATCATTTTGGGAAACGTCCAGTGCCAAAGTCACTGAATGGGTAAGTCGCCAATCCCTAAACGGCATATAATGTACTGTAATCTGCTGGGTTAGGGGTACTGGTGGGTATTGTACCAGAGGTTTATCAAATCTACCTTGTTGTGATTTCCTCTTGATGTCATAGACTCGGGGGGTTGGTGTGCGGGGCGGACGATTTCCAAACGGACTCTCATTCAGTAGATAGAGAAGATCGCCAAGATTCGGGATACCTGCCGAACCTATTTCCCAATTACAACAGCTCGGACTAGGATCGTGGGGATTGCCGGAATACTTCGTATAAACAGATAAGTACTCGTTATATCAATTATTGATAGAGCCGAAATCTGGTTATTGAATGCTTCATTCAATGGCATTCTCAAATTATGCTTGAAAGGGACTCGAACATCCACGCTCTTTAGCACGAGATTGATCTCGCGTGTCTACATTTCACATCAAGGCATCTTGAAAGTGAATCTATTCCTGATATGATATAATTAATGTGATCTAGGAATATATGCAAAGTGGAGTGTGGAGTATTTCTATCGATCGGTTCATGTCATATAGGCACGGGTCAGACAGCAAATGGCTTCGATTGAATTATCAGGAGGATACTTATATATATCAAAAAGATGTACAATCAAACTATTTCTCATTAATAGAAGCCCAAAAAAGAAGTGGAA
Organism: Musa balbisiana; assembly: GCA_004837865.1. Classification (NCBI taxonomy): domain Eukaryota; kingdom Viridiplantae; phylum Streptophyta; class Magnoliopsida; order Zingiberales; family Musaceae; genus Musa; species Musa balbisiana. The sequence goes on along the minus strand of PYDT01001068.1, from coordinate 1,682 downwards.
TATGGACCCAAATCACGAAGATATGTCAAAAGCAGGTCGATACGCATTCCTATCCTAAATAGAAGGTAAACGGACGTAGCGATCCATATGTAAACATAGTATTCTATTTCATACGCTCGAATGACCAATCCTCATAATAAGAATGTACATACCTATTCGGTCTGGTCCGGTATGGAATGAACTGATAATCTGAGATCGAGTCGATTCATGATTATAAGTCATAACCCCCCCAGCCCATTCCATTGTGGGTTGGGCGGAACAGATTAACTATGTCGCACACTTTTATTCCAGTTAGTAAGAGGGATCTTGAACTAAGAAATAGGACCTAGAAGCTAAAAAGGGTATCTGAAGCAATTGCAAGAATGGGTTCCTTGATATTCTGTATAGTAGATTGCTATACACAATAATCATAAGCTTCAATTCGATGGAATGGTTTGTTAAAGGAGATATTCTATAATTCGCACGTAAGGGTGATTCTTGATTTCGTCCAGTCCGTAATAACTTGATTATTTTAGATAATAGTAGATAGAAAACAACGCTGTAAGGAAAGGGTTTTTCCTATTGAAAACCAAGAAATATAGGCAGCATGCCATCCACACCAGAATAGATGGAGTTTCCGGACGAAAAAACCTGCTAGGGAGGAAGGACCTCCTAGGGATAAGGGAAAGACCATAGGGCTGAAGAGAGAGCCAAAAAAAAGGAATATTTCGTGTATAATCTGCCATAATTCGCGAAGGTATCAGTTACGGTACGTAGACCAAAGAATACAATGCAAGCAAAAGTTCCTAGATTCATGGAGATATCGAACAGCAGATAAAGTTATCTGCGTGGCATATCATCTTTGAGTCTCCAACATTATTACAATATTACATATCCGATTTGACGATGACGACTATGCAGTATACTTTTCATGTTGTTTGAGTAATCGCAATGAGATCCCAAAGAATCATGTAAGAATGCAGATTCCAGAAAGATGCAATCGTTGATGAGAACTAAAAAGGAATATCGAAACTTTCGCGTTTTGGCGAGCTGAAGCCGTACTTCGAAGTAACAGAAAGAAAAAGCAACGACTGGCTCGTGGGAGAGTCAGAGTCGAAAAGAGATTCCTCACTTCTTTTCTCTATTCAAAACCGTGCATGAGACTTTCATCTGCACGGTCCTAAGTGATAAAAGAAAGAAGAACTCATCTTCTTTTCCGTTTTGATTACCTTCCTCGCGTAGGATAAGACCGAATCATTTCGATTTCTAAAAGGATACTAATCCTTAACTTTTCGAGGAATGACTTAATCAGTGGTTGTGAAGGGATGACTTTTTCAATCCTTTCGACCTTGGTTCCGTAGGAGCAAGTCAGAAAGATTGGCGAAATGAACATCTGATTTGATCGTTCTCACTAGCCATGAGATGATCATCTTAGGGTGAACGCCTTTTGTCAACGGAGGCTCTATTACACTCGTAGTATTGAAGGAGGAGAACCAACTAGTGCATCTAACATCGATAAGTAAAGCATTGTATAGTCATTAGTCCGATCCTTGTAGGAACTCCCGTAATAACGAACTCGCCAAAATGGATAGTTTATCAATTAAAGAGATCGTTGTCCTGACCCTGCCTTACTTTAATGTTATTTGAACAAAAAGATCACAATAAACTTTTGGTAAAAGTTATGTCTTGGTCGAGTGGGGATA
>PYDT01000950.1:0-11990 GCA_004837865.1 Musa balbisiana | reverse complement strand
GGCTGCATAGAACTTTTTGCCGACTTTGAGCAGTCTTTAGCTTTGTATGATAACCTGAATCTGGTCGTGGCAGCTCGTCGAGAGGGGCCTCGGCAAGTGGATGTAGGTCATTTGAACCGAACCACTTTAAAAAGACGTAATCTCTGAGTGGCTTTCATTGTGCTATTCACATTACTGCCAACTTTCTTACTTGCTTATACTCATTACCTTAGCTGCTCTACTATACGAATAGCTTCAAGTTTAATTTTTAACGTACGAAAGATTATCAAAACCGACGTTTTAATCGTGCACTAATTCACCCCCCCCTCTTGTGCCTATGAGTCTAGGGAACAATTTTGTGTTTTTTTTTAGTGCAGTGGCAGGCCTCACTATCATATTTGGTTTAATACCCAAGAGAGATGGCTTACTCGGCATGCAGGCGGGACATCCAGTATACGTCCACCTAGGATTTAATGGTTCGGATACACGTATTGGAAGACCGTAGAGAATCTTCCTAATTCCATGATTGGAGTTGGACTATGTTGAAAAGGGGATTCAAAATCTTCTGTCCGATGAGCGAAGGGAATGAATCGGAGAAGAAAGTTTTTGGTTAAACGCAAAGGCTAGAATGCTTGTTTTGTGCCACTAGACAAAAATGAATTTAATCGCGTTCAATTTGTGATTCTGCGTTTGTATTTGAGACCTCTTGAGGTCACTAATGAAGGCACTAGCCCGAGTGAAAGAGTCCAAAATCCAATATTCCTGTGCATCTTATGAACTTTTCGAATGAACAAGTGAGGGTCCATCGGAGACATGTTACACCGTTTCACGGAGGCATCAATGTACTCAAAGCTCTTGGTAAAGATTTTTCTAATTTGAATTAGTAACTAAAATCTTAAGCTCCCTCCTAAGTTGGGATCCAAAAGTTACGGCAAGTCAAGAGGACAAGGACTTAAAAAAGTCCTCTTGAAGAATTATTGGGTCTCTAAGACCTACGAAATGGGAATGTCAAGCTCATGCCGAGCTTGAGACCCCCTTCCAAAGGACAGGAAGATAGGGCACTCAAATCACAAGAAGACCACGTGAAAGGAACACAAGTGATGAGGACAGTGACAATGGGGACTTGCACTTTTGACTCAAAAAAATTTAAAAAAAATTCTAAGAAAGACCAAATTTAAAAATAACACCCAAAACCAAACTGAAACATTAAAAAGGGCCAAGTTGATAGGCTAGAATGCAAGAAGCCGGGGCATTTCAAAAATGAAGTCCCAAAGCCAAAAAGAGAACATCAAAGAAGAAGGCGCTCAAAGCAACGTGGGATGATTCAAGCGCATCCAAAGAGAGGAGTCTACGAACACGAGCAAAGTTGCTCATTACGCCCGATGGCCATCGGAGAGGAGGTAACGCATTTAATTGATGAAGATTTATCTTATCAGAAGTATTACATGCTTCCATGAGTTATTGATGAATGCAAAACAATCGTAGAAAATATTTAAAAATTGTTAAAAAGGACGCATGAGTAGTCTATTGTAATTTTGTCAATTAAAAACTGAATGAGCATGATAGGTTTAGCTCCATGCATAAAATGCATGATCTAGAAATCGCCAAAAGGAGAAACTGCTACTTAAGGACAACCTCGAAGAACTCGAGGCGGTAGAAGTCTTTGAACATGATCCTTACAATAAGGGTCACGTTCTTAAAAGAAGTGAATAGGATTTGTGAGAAGTCGCACAAAATCCAACCACCTCATTAAAGGTCGATCTTACATGTTAACACCAAAGCATTGAAATTGTGAAATAGGACATAAAAATCATCAATGGCCATTCAAGAAAATTAGGACGAATAAATGAGTTGGGTTCCTAAAGACCCATGATTCAAGTCATGCAACATGATAAAACAAGTCGCTTGTTTGAGGCACCCAAGTAAAGGGGTATAAAAATAATCCCTTCTTGTATTGTGAAACATACACCATCACAAGCTAGGAGCACGAGAGGTAACTTGATAGTGGGTCAAGGCATATGGGGGGGAAACCCGGAGATACATCCCACTTCTCCCAGCTCACTAGAATAGATGAAGGTATGTCACCTTCGGAGACAAACACAAAGGCAAAATTCATTGGCAAGGGAACCATAGTAACCATGAAACTTTCTATTGATAATGTATTACTAGGTGATGGATTGAAAACATAATATCTGAGTATTAGTCAATTATGTGATAAAGGTATATCGTTAGATTTGAATCAAATGTGTGGCATATGGAAAAACCAAACAAGAACCTGACTATGATTGCAGTTAAACAAAAGAATGTCTACACCATCATCTTGATGAACTAGGGTAATGAAATGTGCCTCTCACGCTTAAAAGCTGGTGCTGCTTTGGCCATAGGAGATAGGCAGGCAAGCATGAAAACTAATATCTAGATAATCTAGAGAATTAGTACGAGGGATTCCAAAATATGAAGTTGTTAAGGACAAATATGCGACTGCGTGTCAACTAGGTAAAAAAATAAAAACTAGTTTAAACAAAAATAATTAGCACCACTAGACCATTACAATGATTCATTGGACTATGTGGACCAATTGACACGAAAAGTCTAGGAGAAGCACATTATAACCCCCCCTTTTGTGATTGTAGATGATATACTAGGACACTTGGACTAGTTCTTGGCTCACAAAAGTAATTTTCAAATGTTTCTCTAAATTTTGTAAACTCACTCAAAATGAAAAAAGGTTTCATGATTTCATCAATTCGGAGTGATCACGGTGGCGAATTTCAAAACGTGATTTTACCAAAAATTTGTGTGAGGTTAAGGGATATAACATAACAACTTCCTACTCCAAGAAAACCCTCAAAAAAAAGAGTAGAGAAAAGAAAAAATAGAACTCTACAAGAAATTGCAAGAACTATGTGAATGGAACATTAGTCTACCCAAGTACTTTTGGGCCGAAGCCGTGAAACGGCTTGCTACATCATGAATAGGGTTATATAAGGACCATCATCTATCAAAAAAATCCCTATGAATTATGGAATAACAAAACACAACTGTGAGACTTATTTTAAAGTGTTCGGTTGTAACTTGATTTATTTTAAATGAAAAAGGATGCTTAGTGAAAATTTGATGCTAAATCGATGAAGGCATCTTTCTTGGTTACTCTTCCGTTTCTAAAGCTTTCGTGTTTTTACCCCCAAAAGAACTTAGTAATAGAAGAGTCATTAATGTAATTTAATGAATTTCGAGTTAAAGAAAAATGTTTTGATGATGATATTGTGCAAATTTGGATTTACAAGAACCCCTCTCAAAATAGCAAATGGATGCATCTTCTTCACCAAGCTCCTACCCAAGGAATGGAAGGATGAGATGCTCATCCAAAAGAGCAAAATTTAGGAATACATCAAAAGGGGGTCAAACTCGTTATTTTTCCAAGAATTTTTGTGTAATGCTCTTCTCTCTCAAATCGAACCTAAATACATTGACGAGGCCTTGAAAGCTGATTCTTGGTCAGTGCAATGCAAGAGAATGAATCAATTTGAGAGGGAATGAGGTATGGAAGCTGGTTCTAGACCTAGTAACCATTAGTCATTGTTACTAAATAGGTCTTTAGAAACAAGCAAGACGAAGTGGTATCGTGTTCGAAACAAGGGCTAGATTAGTGGCAAAGGTTTCAACCACGAAGAAGGTACGACTACGTAAGAAACCTTCGCTCCGTGGCATAAGATTAGAAAGTCCATTAGGATGCTCATTGCCTATGACAAGTAGTCATAATTTTTAAACTATTTCAATTATGACGTCAAAAGTGCATTCTGATGGTTTTATTCGGAAGAAGTTATATGTCGAACAAACCTTCTGGATTTGAAAATCTCTTTCCTAACATGATTCAAATTGGACTAAGGGCTCTCATGGTTTGAAACAAGCTCCTAAGAGCTTGTACGAAAGGCTTAGTCATTCTATTTTAAATAATTTACAAGGCAAGGTTGCTTACTAATAGTTATAAAACATTTTGAAAATAATTTTCTTATTGTGCAAATTTATGTTGATGATATTATTTTTTGTTCTTCGGAGGAAGACTATCGGGAATCATTTGCCAAAAATATGAGCATGAATTGAAATGAGGTACTGGGGTGAATAACATTCTTTTTAGGGATTGCAATCAACAACTTAATGACGGTATATTTCTTAACCAATCTAAATATACAGTAGAATTGCTTAAAACGATTTAAACATGGATAATCAAAAGCACATAAACACCCTATGCGTACTTCGGACTAAGTTAGAATGGATGAAAAACAACGAAAATTTCGTCAAAAAACGTATAGGAGAAGATAGGTAGTCTACTCTACCTCACCGCGACTGAAAGGATATTAGGTTAGTGTGGGGCTTTGCGCTAGGTTCAATTTTTCTAACCTAAATGATTCATCTCAAAGTGTCTAAAAGAATATTTAGATATCGTAAAGGAACTACAAGTAGGACTTTGGGACCGGAAACAGAAAATTCGATTACAGCTTATGCAGATGATGATTTTGGGGATGCAGGATAGACATAGGACAAGTACATCTGGAAACATGCCAATTTTTAGGACATCCCACTTGTTCATGGGAATTACAAGAAAACAAAATTCAGTTGCACTATCTACGGCGGAAGCCGAATACATCGCTGCAAGTGCATGCTGTGCAACAAATTGGTGGGATGAAAAATACAGTAGAAGACTATGGAATTCCACTTGAAAAAACATTCCATAAAATGTGAAATACAAGTGCCATTGTCTACCAAAATCCAATTCAGCACTCTGAACTGAGCATTATGACGTTAGGCATCATTTCATAGAGACATGTCCTTAAAAAATATGGTGTGTCTAGCATTCATTGAACACAAAAGATCAATTGGAGAAATATTACAAAAGTTCTTAAACGAAGACCAAATGAAGTTATTAGAAAGGGAACGAGGCCTGTTAAATTGTCCCTAGAATTACTTTCCGAAAAAGTTCTCATCCTCTTTACGTTCCTAGTAATTTGATCATCTCTTTCAATTCCAAAAGAAAGGTTTATTCCTACATCTCTGAAAAATAAAATAAAAATTAAAAAATAAAAAATAAAAACGAAAAAGGAATGAAAATTTTTCGCGGAAGCCAGCGCACAAGACAGCGGTGGCACCGCCAGAAACCAGCTGGTAGCACCACCTGAGCGTTCGGTACGCTCGGCGGTGGCACGCCCGAGAGACCTTATTTTATTCCTAATTGGTTAGGGCGACGGTGACACCGCCCCCAACCGTGGGAATCTGCCTCAACCCTACCCCACCTCCCTAAAGCCTCATTCCAACATTTGAAGCCTTGGAAAGGGATTTTGTTTTGTCAAGCTCTCCATCTTTCAAGATAATTTTCGATAAGGTCAAAAGAACTTGAAATTTCTTCGTCCTCTTTTCATTATTTTCCCTACCCTTTACTCAGTGCATATTTTTGATCCTCATATTGGTCTAGATAATGGCTCCTAAGGATCAAAAGGGAAAAGGGATTGTAGGAGATTCATATGACCAAAATTCTTTTTCAATCTAAGAAGTAGCATTAAATTTCATATTCGAAACAAGAACTATACATAGGGTAAAACGTTGATCTAAATGAATCTGAGGAAAACTTGACCCATTAGGTGGTTGACAATTTAGATGCCTTAACCCTCCTACAAATCAATAGAACAATTTATCCTAGGTTAGTTAGGCTATTTTAGCAAAATTTGTGTGTGGACAATGAAAGCCTAAGTATTTACTTTTAGGAACATAGATAAGAATCTTTGATAGCATATGTGGGAATAATGGACCACTGAAAAAGATAGGGGCTGTTATTTTAGAGGTAAATGGGATTAAATGTATCGGAGAACTTAATGTTGACAGCCATAGAAAACTATTTTTTTGCAAATCCGAGACCTCGGAATACTCCCACTTTTATTATCAAATATTCACCGAGTTGCAAACACTTACTACCCTTAACTCATAAAAATTCTAATAACAATTACAAGCATCTATTTCATAAACCGATTTCATCGTGATGAAATAAGGCAAATAGAGATGAGCACAATGTATTGGAATTGACCGGTCAACATACAATGCTTTGGATATCACTCGGACAACAAATGAAGGATTATGGCTAGAGCGGTATGTTATCATATGGGGGTTAATCACAACGGGATTATACTTGCCGACATTTGTATCCACCAGATTGAAGGGACAAATTCAAGTGATCGATTAACTATAATATCCATCTATTGAAAAGAGTAGGTGCACTTTTAGCACGGGTATAGGGTGAGGCAACCTAGAAGGATGATCCAAGTTCCCCCACCAGTAGAACACCCGGACACACCAATCTTAGGGGAAATGGAATCTCCATCCACTAGAAAAAAATCCCCCCCCAATCCCTTTGGCGCAGACCTCAGAATCTGCTTCCTCCTCTGAGAACTTCATTGGCCGAATGATATCAGATCAAATCACAACAAGACCAACTCAAAACACAGCAAGAGCAGATTCAAACTCAGCAATTTGAACTGTTTGCAGGAAACTACGACAAGGAATCAAAAAATAGATGTCTATATCAGCACTATGGATTTCCTCTAAAGATAATCGATGTATCTTTATCATTGACATGCGCTCTTTGTCATCTTCTTTCCTTGAATGACATGTTGAACCTTCTTGTGTGATGATTTTGGAATGAAAAGATGATGTTGAATTCCTTTGCCTTAAATCACAATTATTATGTTAAAGACCGCTCTCCTTTTTGGTTGATGAACAAAGGTGGGAGAAATATGGTAATTGATAATGCTAGCTCTGATTGCCATGAAATATTGAATTATATGTTGATATCTGCAATGATCCAATACATTCACGTTTGAAACTATAAACTGAAAATGGTTTATCAAGCATTGATAATTGCTATGCTTATGTGCCATATTTTCACTATGAAAGGTTTGCATTATAGTGGATATCTAGCAAGGCTCACTATATCACGTTTGAAATACTAAAAAAAAAATAAACTTGGAAATGGTTTGTCAAGTCTGACATCTTTTCAGAAAGGAGTAAATTTCATGTAGGGAATCACGATGGGAGTATTGATAAGGTGACTTATCAATATGTCTCTTGATTCAAAGGCTTTGAATCAAGAATGACTTCTCTAAGTAGGGAATAGATAGGGGGAGTTAATATTAATCAGTATCAATTGATTGTCATCATCAAAAAGGGGGAGATTGTTGAATCTGGATTGATGGTGGCAGCAATGTCATGTTTTATTATCCATATGTTTTATTGAGATACGTTTTGCAGGTTAACCGAAAGAGTGAAGACATAAAGCGAGTTACCGGAATCAAGTTCGATGGGTGTTGAGAGTCGAAGATCGTCGGAGATGCTGCCGGAACCAATCGAGAAGAACCGGGGACTTATCGAAGTTTCGGAAGCCGCAGAATAAGATCATCGGAGGGCGCAGGAGATCACCGGGAAGGCTCGGATAACTCGTTGACTTCGCCACAAGATAGGGAGCCCAGCTAGGAGTCCGTCGGAGAAATCAAGGGCGTATCGGATAGTCGTCGGAAGATCACGGAAAGCTCGTCGGAACAAGACTTGAAGTTCGCCGGGTAAAAACTTGCTAGGAGTATGTCTTTAGTTACGTAGTTTGATGTAATAAGGTTAGGATTAAGAAATATCTTATACCTGATTAGGGGCCAACTGGGCCCAAAATGGCAACCTGGTTTGGGCCGGACTAAAAAGCCCACCAGTGATAGCAAGTTCGGGCGGTGGAAACCGCCGGTCTGGCGGTGGCACCGCCCAGCACCGAGGCTAGGCGGTGGCACGCTGGACTGGGCGGTGCTTTTTTGGGCACGACCAGTACACTGTCAGTGATCAAAACTGACAGGGGTGGCACCGCCACTAAAGGCGGTGGCACCGCTACTTCGGGAACCGAAGAGAATTCCAATTTGGAGCCCCAATTGAACTCCTTTGAGGCCTATAAATACCCCTCCTTCTCAGTGAGATAATAACTTTGAGCAGCAAGTGATTGAGAGAAAGGTTCATTCGGAAAAGTCTCGCAATCATGGTTTCCTTTGGCTGTGTTCCACCTCCTCTTCTTGAAAATCTGTAAGTGCGTGTGACCTGCTTTAAAAGAGTTGTAAGAGGTTGGGTATATTTATCCCTTCCATCTCAAGAGATTTGCTATGGAAGGTGGGGGGCCGCCTCGTCGAAGAGGGGCTCGCAGTGGATGTAGGTCATGTTGACCGAACCACTTTCAAAAACGGCGTAATCTCGGTTGCATTTCATTGTGCATCAACATACTGCAAACTTTCTTACTTGTTGATTTACTCATACCTTAGCTGTGATCTATACGAATACGCTTCAAGTGTAATTTTACCGTACGAAAGATTTATCAATCCGACGTTTTAATCCGCTGCACCAATTCACCCCCCCCTCTTAGTGCTCTTGATCCTAACAGAATGAGACATAGCTTACCCAAAATTTTTGGCCAAAGCATAAACAAGGCATACGAGAAAATAGATCTAGTAAAACCCTGACTAAAAAACTCCATATGCGTTGTGGAACAATAAAAAAAACACAGGTTCAATTTAAAAAAAAGTTTTTGGGTGTAGTGTTTTATCTTGAAATGAAAAGATGCCTTAGGAAAATTGATGCGAAATCCGATGAAGGAATTTTCCTTGTTATTCTCCGGTTTCTAAGCTTTTCGTATCTTCAATCACAAAGAACTTTAATTATAGAAGAATCCATTTAGTGTTGTAATGAGAGTCGAAACAAGAAAATGATTTGATGATGATGTTAATTTGCGATTCTTTGAATTTAAATGAAACCCCTCTCCAAATAGCCAACAACAAATTGGAGATCCAACTTCCGAAACAATCCTACCCAAGGATTGGAAGTAGTAGAGCTATCCTAAGGAGCTAATCCTAGGATACCACATCTAAGGGAGGTTCAAACACGTTCTTCTCTTAAAAATTTTTGTGTCAACACCACGTTTCTCTCACAATGGAACGAAATGTATTGACGAAGCCATGAAAGATGATTGGAAGTATCTTGAATTTAAAATGAAACCTCTTCTCCAACTGCAACTTGGATGCATCCACTTCCGAAACCTTACCCAGGTATTGGAAGTATGTAGATGCTACCTAAGAGCTAATCTAGGTGACACTCTAAGGTGGTTCAAAAACCCGTTCTTCTCTTAAAAATTTTATTGCCAACACCACTTCTCTCCAAAATGAAACTAAATGTATTGGACGAAGCCATGAAAGATGAGTATGGATGATCGCAAGCAAGATGAGTTAAATAATTTGAGAGAAAGGAGGGTGGAACTTGGTCCTAGGCTAAATAACATTAGTTATTAGTACTAATAGGCTTTAGAAAAAAGCAAGGATGAATAGGGTTCATGGTTAGAAAACAGGCTAGAATAGTAGCCAAAGGTTTTAACAAGAAGAAGGTATCGATTATGAAGAAACCTTCCTCCTGTGGCGAGATTAGGAAGCTATAAGGATGCCCTTGCCTATGATAGTTAATATAATTTTAAATATTTAAAATGGATGTTAAAAGTGCCTTTTCTAATGGATTTATTTTACGAAGAAGTTATGTTGAACAACTCCTAGATTTGAAAATAATAGCCTCCCAATCATGGTTAAATTACTACGCTCTTTATGGTTTTAAAACAAGCTGCAAGGGCTTGTATGAGAGATTAGTTCTTTTCTTATTGAAAATAATTTCACAAAAAGGCAAGGTCGATATTTAAATGGTTTATCCAGAATTGTGAAAAAATTTCTCATGTTCAGATTTATGTTGTGATATTATCTTTGGTTCTACAAACGAATCTCTTTGTGATCTTTTGGTAAAACCAGGAAGTCTCAAATTTGAAATGAGTTGATGGGAGAAGTAACTTTTTTTTAAGATTACACATTAAGCAATAAGAATGACATCTTATTAGCAAACTAATATGCTTTAGATTTGCTAAAAAGATTTCATATGGAAAGGCAAAAAACTATAACACTCATAGGAGACTCCAGAAGGCTAGAGTGGATGAAAGTGGAGAAAGCTTCGATCAAAAACGTATAGGGGTATGGATAGGAAAGATTTACTTTACCTCACTCCCACTAGACCAAAGATCATGTTCAGTGTAGGACTTCGTTGCTAGGTTTCAATCGAACCCTAAGATATCTATCTCAAAGCGGTTAAAAAGAATACTTAGATATCTAAAGGTACCCAAACTAGGAGTATGGTATCCAAAAACGAGAATTAGGTAATTACTTATGCTGCTGCGAATTTTACTAGGTGTAGGACTAGCTAGAAAAAGTACATCAGGATATGTCAATTTTTAGAGCATGCCCTTTTTCCTGGTCATCTAAGAAACAAAAACTCGGTTGAATATCAACAAAGAAGCTGAGTAATTGCAGGCTAGGATGCTGGCACAAGTTGTGGGGATTCACAAAAAATACATAGACGGATTATAAAAAGTCATCTTAAAAAAATATTCGCATTAAACGTGAAACACAAGGTTATAGTGGAACAAAGAATCACATTCAACACTCAAGAACCAAAAAACAATTGAATTAAAATCAATTTATACGAGATCATGTCAATAATCATGATGTAGTATAGAGTCATTGATACTAAACACAAAGCTGAGATGTTTAAAAAGCCTTTAAGTGAAGACCAATTTGATTTCATTAGAGAGAATTTGGGTATGTAACGTGTCGAATGCTTGAACTCATTAACTTTATTCTTTCGGACTGTCTTGATTCATGATCAAATCACTAATTGCTATGTGATTGTACCGTGATTACTGCCTTAATAACTGTTTGAAATGATGTGTTTGGATACAAAAATTTCCATATCAATAAGCATTTTTATCTTCATGATGATATAAAAATCTATAGCAAAACCTTGTACAAATGAGGAAAGTGTAAATTGATTTCGGATTTTATTGATACATTATTCTCTTCTAGACTTAAAACGCATATGTCATATCGAGTTGATTCATACTCATGATTTGTGACATATGGAATCAACTAGCAAATGCATCTTCATAGATATCTGTGAAAAAATATTTTCGAGAAATGGATTTGATGATTCCTTCGTATAAACTCCTTCTTAAAAAAAAAAAAGGGGACATTATTTTTTACTTGCAAGGATTTGATTCACTACTATCTTGATCCTTGTAAAATGGAAGAGTGCTTAAATCTATTATCGTTTAACTTATTCGAGTAATCTCACAAATGGCTTTCCTCGTCAGCAACAGCTAATACAAATAAAAAGAGAAGGAATCTCATGGTCATGTTGTCCGTGAGATGCTGGATAATTGGTTATCCACAACTCATTGTGGAAAAATGACATGAACCTAGTTATGGCATGAATTATTACTACACCTTATGTTTACAATTGCTATTATCGTCCTTTTGTGATAACAAAGGGGGAGAACATATGAATCGGCTTGGAGTGTCATATTGATTTGAATTATGTAAGATCAAAAGACAGCTTGCATCCGAAATATATGGTAACATTGATGATAGAACGGCTATGATTGCCATTACATATGCCAAATGCTCAGTTAAGGACATCTAAAACTTGCATCTCAATGGTAATGTGATATCTTGCCATGTGAGAAATGCTAGGATGTCAACACTTGAAATGCTTGAATTATGTTGAGTACAAAAGTCTTACATCTGTAATTTACATGTGATATCTACCATGATGAAGTGCTACTATAACTAGCATTCACACTAGAAATGTAAGACTTGAAAATAAAGTCAAGCCTTGAATCATTTTCCAGAGAGCTTACATCATGAATAGGAATCATGATGGGAGTATGATAAGTTAAACGCTATTAACTTATCAATAGTCTCTGGAATTCAAAGGCTTTGAATTGCAAGATGACTATCTCGAGTATGGATATAAAGAAGGGAAGAAGGTTAACTCCGTTACAATGATTGTATCATCAAAAAGGAGAGATGGTGAATTAGATTGTGATGAGAAGCAATTGTCATTGTTATCTAATT
>PYDT01001948.1:0-11990 GCA_004837865.1 Musa balbisiana | reverse complement strand
TACAAGGATGGTGAACCCCTTGGAGTCCTCGTGTTTGCACTCCTTTTTGCTCCTATCGTACCAGAACCTCTGCCGCGGACCTCCGAGGCGATGTTTTCGGGGCCGTAATTCTTCGGTCACCGCTTCGCAGTCCGCCTCGTGGCTAGGGGGAGAGGTTTCCGATTGGGGTCGCAATCGAGATCCCGAGATCGTTCGAGAAAGTTACACGGTTTTTAGCGTGCCGAGTCGGGCCGCGAACGCACGCCCTCGCAGAGAGGTGTCCGGATTGGTGTCGCAAGCGCGATTCCGAGATGGTTCGCGAAAGCCACGACGGCTTTGCGCGCTACGCGCGGGCACCCGAACGAGCATTGGCTACGGACTCAGCACGCAAAACGAGTTGCGATCACACCAGCACAAGCCCCTTCTCCACGACCCGAATCAATCTGCTGGCGCAGTATACTAGGATGGTGACCCCCTGAGAATTCCTCTTGTCGTGCACTCCTTTTTGCTCCCGGACGACCACACCTCTCCCGCTGACCTGGATCATACCAATCAAATTACTGCTTTCTAATATTTATTATGAAATGTATTAGTCAAAATCAAAATGAAAAATGCTATTAGTCAAAATCAAAATGAAAAAATATTATTCAAAATTCAAAATCAAAAAAATATTAGTCAAAACAATCAAAATCAAAAAAATCTTAGTCAAAATCAAAATCAAAAAAAGATTAGTCAAAATCAAAAAAATATTGTCAAAATCAAAATCAACAAAATATTAGCAAAATCAAAAAATATTAGTCAAAATCAAAATCAAAAAAATATTAAGTCAAAATCAGAAAAATATTAGTCAAAATCAAAACACAAACGTTAGTCCACATCAAAAAAATATAGTCAAAATCAAAAGGAAAATATAGTTCAAAATCCACATGAAAAAAATATTAGTCAAAATCAAAAACATCAAAGATTCCGTGAAATAGAATTTCAAATTCCAACCAAGAAAAAGAGGGTCAATCAGAATCTTGTACAGATACAAAAAAACAAAACCAAAAGGAATATCGAAGAGGAGTTGCCCAGATCAACATTAAAAAGGTAAACAAAAAAAAATAATCAAGAAAATAGGAGGAGAACTAGATTGTTCCTGCAAAAACATTTTTATTTTCAATTAAGAGGGAGGACCCTTGAATCAAAAAATTTTTAATAATGTTAGGATTAGACGTCTCCTACTTAGATTGATAAATCAAGGGAATTACTATATCCTCGATTCAAAGAGGGGCGGAATGAGATACATCTGATGTAATTTTGCTGATTCAGAAGATAAAGCTCTACAGAATAATAAAAAGGGGAAATAGTATCGAACAATGTCATATCTTTAAGAAGGGATGAAATTCATTATATATCAAAACCATAAGTAATTTCTTGGTCGCTACGAGTAAAACACAAAAGTAATAGAAAAGACATATAAGAAAAGATATGTTATACAGAAGAATTTTAAACATCCACTGGAACGACATGGCAAATTATATTGTGAATGGGGATCAAGATCATTTAATTTCTTGGTTCCTGAAATATTTCTCTTCCCCTAGATCTCGTGAGAATTGAGACTTCTAATTGTTTCAAACTTCCATAATCGGGATATTGGAATAGAAATCCAGATTTTGACAACGAAAACAAAACTAAAGAAAATCTGAACAATTTTGAATGGAGGACAAACGTCTTAATACGATTAAATAAAATTAATTAAATGCAAATTGTTTCTTTGGCCCAAGTACCGCTTAGAAGATTAGCTTGTATGAATCGCTTATTGAGTTTGGATTAAATAATGGTAGTCGTTTCAGTATGTCAAGGATACGTAGGTATCCAGATTCAGAATTATTAATAGTATATTTCTAATAGAATGCCGTTTTCAGTAAATAAAAACCGAAAGATATGTCCGAATATGGGAGTGTCGTTCTGGTACCTTTTTTTTGGGGGGTGAACGATTACGTGTGTATTTCCAAGTCAATTGAATATAGAAAGACATCTACAGAATATTGTTAGGAGCAAAGAAAGCATTCTCTTAGTAAAGCAGGAAAGAAATAGATATACTTTTAATATATTACCTTTTCTTTTCTATCTAAACAAATGGAAAATTTGATTTAGATAGAAACGGTAAATCTAAAATTTTGCCGTGTCCTAGATTCAAAAAATTGACATATATATAATTATTATTTTACTTTTCTGATCGGTGAAAATCCATGGCCGAAAGAAGAAAATAGAAAAAAGGATTTTAAAAAAAAGTTTTATGGTCAAAATCATTCATTTCACTCTTCCACAAGAAGAAAAAGAAGGTAAAACAGGGGTTCTGTTGAATTTCAAAAAGTATGTAAGTTCACAATAGATACGCGGAAGACATCACATTGGAAGTGCAAAAGAGATTTTTATCACAAAGAGGTATACAAAAACTTCTGATGAAAACGTCAACGTATGGGCTTATTTGTCAAAGAAAAAATTAAGGAGCGCTTATGAAGAAATTAATTGACAGTTGGATTCGGGAGCAAAAAATCGGTAATTAACTCGTTGAATTAGTATAGTCGTTATTAGATTTTTATTGTGGATCGAACTCCTACTTTGAGGAATTTGAAATACTGAATTAAGGAAGAAAAGATATGGACGGTACGGCTACAAAAAAAAGATTCCTGATAGTTAATAGGGTCCTCACCACCCATCAAGCATGGTGTCTTCGATGATCGTTACCTCGATGGTGAAGAGTTAGACTGTGAACCCCATGGGCTATTTACACAGAGGGATGGAAAAAATAGCGAAAAAGAACACAGTATACATATACGCCTTATGTAACACGTTGGGAATACTTAGCACTATGTTCACAGAGGCATAACGGTATGCACCAGAACAACTGGAAATGTTCAAGTACCTAAAAGGGCTAGCTATACAGAGTCATTATGCTGAGCGAGCGTAAGCTTCCATTGTTAGGTGCTTGGGCCGGTTTAGGCGGGATATCGGCGCCATGATCCCTTTTTCATATTTTCAGAGAGATTGGGAGGAATGATGATATGATTTAATTCGAAGCGCCACCGGTAGCGAAATGCTGCATTAATTATTTCCGCCTCGGCGGACGGAGTAGCTTGCGATTTACCTTATGGGGATAGATAAATGTTTGGATTTTGCGAGTATTTTTAACAGGAATGTTGAATATCAAAAACTCATACGCGAAATCCTGCATTTTTTTGGAGCGGAGTCGAAGGATGTGGGGCATTATGGGTAGAGGAAGCAAGAAATTGGGTTTTATCAGGAACGATGTTAGAGCTTCTGGAACACAAGGGATATTCGTAAAATTGATAGTATGAGAGTTACAATGAATTGATTGGGAAGTCCAAGGGACAAAAAGAAGGAGATTGTCGTTCGATCGTTATAGTCGAATCGGGAAATGAGGGCCATCTATAAACCTAATCAACAGGCTCTAGAAGGAATTCCTGGAGGACCCTATGAGAATTTAGAAGTCGACGCTTGATAGAGCAAAAAATCGATGAATGAGTTTGAATATAGATTATTAGTAATAAACCTATCACCCAATTTTGAATTGTCGAAACAAGAACTTTACGTGAGAGTAGCAGCCCCAAAAGGGGAATTGGAATTTATTTGATCGGAGATACTAGTGTGTCCTTGGAGATGAAAATTCGTCCACCTCGGCTTCAAATTTGCAAATTTCTCCTCAGCTAGTTAAAGAATGAAATCGGCTGATATAACGGCGTACTAGGTAGTATAGAATCATTATGGGAGAGGTTGATCGTTGAAATGATACGTGATACGACGAAAGTACAAAAATATCAATTCTTTTTCTATAATCGGAAATCCTTAAAGAAGTCATATGGATCTCACTGGATCCGTTGTACCAATTTCGACCTTATATTGGAAGGAATTACAATAGGGTGTCTAGAAGTGTGGTTAGAAGCGAAATATCTGCAGCGAACAACCAAGTATGGGCCTTGAAAATGTCCGAGGCCCCTTGGCGAATCGTTCAAGCTCTAGCAGATGGAAACAAATCACTACGTCATTTTTGGAGGAGAAGAGCTTCTAGACCATCTAGAGGAGATGTTCGTTTGTTAGTATTGGACAGTATATAGTGGTCAATCAGTACTTATATAGTTATTAGTAAAATTCCTTTGGGTTATCGCCTCATTTAGGCCCCCCCGCATCTCAGTATAGGTGTTTTCTTCTGGTCGCCATGCAAGTATGGCCTATGGGCTTTATGTCAGGATTACGGATCGAATAATAAATATTCCTTGTCAGGTGGTCTACGAGCTGTGCTCAAATCTATTAGGTAGAAATACCATTAAACTCTATGTGTGTGGATCAAATCTCTACGTGTGATCGTTGAACAGGAACTTTTTCTATTCTTTCCTAGACGTAAAGGAAGAAGTGAATGTAATGTAGTGAATAGGTATTTATTTTATTCATCATTCGGGTCAATGAGTTAAACCAGATAGTTATATGAGTGAAAACAAAAACAACTAGGAAGTGCAGTAAGAAGATAAAATCTCTTCATATGCTGTCAAGACTAAAGTTGAAGTAAACATAAGCCGTGTAAACTGTTTACCCCAAGAAAGATTTTTCATAGTTATCATATTTGAACGACGGGGTGTAAAAGTCAAACGTCTGGAGTTTCATACTGTTCTGTATTTATTACCATGCCGTAGATCAATCAAAAAATCAGTGGACGGTTAGGAACAACAAAGTGCACACAGGTTAGTAATAGAGATAAGGTAAGGTTATCAAAAAAAAGAGAAGAGAGAGATTTCTACATAAAAAAAAAAAAAAAAAATATAAAAAAAAATAAAAAAATGAATAAACGATATTGAGAATAAAATAAATAAAAGAATAGATAAGAAAGAGATTTCGTTCCACCTCCCATAGATTTGATCCTTCCCCTATAAAAAAACTTGGCAATGCAAACCCATTTGGTAATTCCATCAATTATATATCTATCAAAAACTGAGGTAGTTCGGTGTAATCCCCTTATAACCATGTTAAAAAACCTAGTATAAAACAATGTCTATGTAACCCATGAGATGACCAATGTATATCCCATTTTTGATTTGGTCCAAGATAATTCTTTTCGGACACCTTTTAACAATGAATTGATAAAGGTTCAAATTCCGTAAAAATGAAATAAGCAGACCATATAAGAATATGCCTATGAATAGTACGGAAAATAGTATACTTACTGAAAAATTGCATTTGTAAAAAATGCATAACCAGTCCCCGAATTACCTCGAATTTGATGAAAAAAGGTTTGTGAGTGGAGTAACCATTGGATAATCTATCCAACTCTATTCTCCTGATCAAATGAAGTTCTATTGATCCCAACAAACAAAGTAAATAACCAATATAAGCAGAGGAAATAGCATAGTATTGTCCACTTCGCGAGGGACATGTAAGTGACTTTTTTTCGAAAGAGTATTAAAGTATCGTATGCTTTTTTAGATGATTATCAATTTAACATTATCCTTTGAAAAAAAGAAGACCTTATTTCATTGTTATAAGGTAAATGCTACCTGCGCTTGGGTACCTCCTTACCCATAGAGCTATGGAATAGGCGAACTATTTTTTTGTGACTGTAATCTTGAAAATAACGCGCCAAAGTCCTCAAAGGTAGTAAATACACCCGAAACCATAATACAAATGCGTCATCCTGCTGTGAACACAAGATATTATGCGAAAATTGGTGACTACAAACCAACTATCATTACAGAATTTCATCTTTGACCAAAAACAAGCAAGAGGTGCATACCGAAATTAGAAAAGTGTCCAATAATTAAAAAAAGTTCTTGTAATTGGAAACATATCTTCTTAAACCACCCATAAGAGCCATATTCTGAATTTTTTCTGGCGCAATCCGACAATAGGTTCCATGAATGAATAATAGATCCGGATCACAAACAATAAAGCTTTAGATAGGCATGAGTGATCAAATGGAATAAAGCAGCTCGATAAGAAACATAGACTAGAGGTAACCTAATATAACCCAATTGGACATTGTAGAATAGGCTAAACTTCTTTATTATCTCTTTGGAGCAAGAGCCAACGTAGCTCTAGTGTACTGTTATTACAACTATTAAAGATATAAATCATTACGTAAGGTATAGCTATGAAATAGGAAGAAGTCGAGCTACAAGAAAAATTCTGTGCTCCATAGTACAGCGTGTATAAGAGCCGAGCTGGGAGTGGGTCCTTCATGGCATCGGGTTAACCATACGTGAAGGGGGGAATTGTGCGGGATTTAGCAACATGCAACAATGAATAATAAAGAGGCACACAAAGTAGCAAATTAAAAGAAACTGACACCTTATTATGGATCAAGTATTAGTTATTGAACAACACCGACATTAAAACTACCTGTATCCAATAAAAACCTAAAATTCTAATATAAACCAAAATCCCCTACACGATTAGTTACAAAGGCTTTTTTGACAAGCACTTGCTGCAGTCGGGCGTGTGAACCAAAAATCCTATTTAATAAATAGGAACACATCCCCAACAGTCCCAAAAAAGTATTAAATTTGTATCAAATTGGAACTGGTAACTAATCACAACATGGAAGCATTGAAAAAATCATATAAGCAAAAATCTAAGATATCCTGATCGTGAGAATTATAATTGTCACTATAAATAAGAACAAGATTCCAACAGTAGTTAGTAAATAGTAATAGTATTGAAAAATAGACTAAGTGAGGTCGATCAAATATCGAACTCTAAGGAAAAAATCATTATTGATGGTCCAGACCATAGCTATTGATAGATGGAACTTCCAGGTATTTGTGGAATAGAGATTTGGTGAAAAACCATAACTATACAACAGTAAAACCATAGGTAAAAGCCCATATACGACGAAATTGTTTTGTTGCTGTCGGAATCAGTAGAAGTCCAAATCCTATTGAACAGGAAAAGGGAAAGTGGAAGAAAAGGTAGTATCCAGGCACATTGAGAGTATGTTCCATAAAGAAAACCAAAATGAAATCTGTAAATCATTCTACTATTCTAGCTAGTCTAGTAGAATATTCTTTATGGTAATTTATAGCCCTATTATTATAGTATAATAAGAAAATAGTATAATAATAAAAAAAGATATATCAAAAGGAAGTACTGGATTCTAATATAGCTACTAGGATCCATATTAATTGAAAATAAAGACATGTTATCCTATTTGTTCATTTTTTTATAGTAATTCGAACTCCACTCTGGAACTCTTCTGGAAAAATGATTGATTGGATTCCAATACAATAAGGAAAACTTAGGTTTTGATTGGTTCCAATAAAATAAGGGAAAAACGTATGTTTTGAGTGGATTCCAATTCAATAGGAAAACTTATGTTCATCGAAGATAATCCTTACTTTCGTATAGAACTGAAAATAAGATGGACGAGGTATCTTTATTGGGTAATGAAATATATTGTTTAACAGTTAACTACTAGTTTGAATTGTAATTTGAACCATGGGGGGGGGGGGGGAAAACAACAAAACATAGCACTCTGCTGCTTAATAAATTAATAGAAAAAACTCTTTTTCCAAAAAAAAATTCCTTCATTTCTTCTATTGTATTTTTTCTCCCTAGTGTTGGTGTCTATGTGAATGTGGATGCATACATATGGCGTAACTTTAATACATTATTATTATATGTTTGTTTTGGGTTTAATCTCTATGGGTAAGAAATGTTTAATAAAAGTATATGTTTTATAGTTTTAAAATATTTGAAAATGCTTTTTTTTAAAAACTATTTAACCAGTGACTAAGTATAGATAATGACTAAAGGAAAAATCCTTTTGAACAAAAACAATACATGTCTTTACATACAACGAAAAAACTGGTAAACCCTTTTGAATGGCCGGCCCCCACAAAGCGTACTTCTATGTCAAAAAAAACGCTATTCGAAAAAATATTTGGAAAAAAAAAGGATTTTTAGCTGCAGTAAAGTAAAGGCTTTTTCTTAGCTAAATGGTTCCACGGACGTTTCAAAGTTTTTGTGCAACAAAAAAAATAATAAAGTCTTGGAATAATCGGCATTGACATACTCGAAGAAACTCGAAATTTTTTAAGCATGAACGATTCACATTAATTATGTAATTGAACTCTTCAATTATCAATAGAGTTAGAACTAGCTGTTGTAGCTGTAGGATGGGTATGTAGACTAAAGGTAGTATATCGAATTCTGAAGCTTGTTTCATCTACTTTTCACAATTAGAAAATTATTTTTCTATTGTGAAAAGTTAGTAGGAGTAGGCTACGATAGAAATGAAATTCTTTGTTTCCGATATGCCTAACAAAAAACCAATTGTTTGGTAAATTTCCCATTATATATATAATGAAGCGTATTAAACTATAATGTACTAAGATGATATAAGGTGTCGAAATCGTTAGAAAATTCAACTTCTTTTGATGTGAGTGAGAAATGTTATACATATGAAATTTAAGCCTGGGTATTTATTTTCGTCATTGAAAAAAATCTTTTAATTTTGTTTGGAAATCTATGAACTAAAATCGGATAAATAAAAAACGAATCAAAAAAAATAGAAAGGACAATTCTTAGTTCTTATACCTCAACCTCGACCGACAACAAAAACTATTGAGTTCTAACTGTTTTGGAAGAATTAGTTCTAGTACGCGAAAGTTTATATAAAAACTAAAACTTACAATGATCCAACTAAAGCTTATTTTTTTCGAATATAGATTCAAATAGGATTGAATAGAGATTAAAATAGGAATTTAAATGAATCTATTTATCGATTCTACAGGTTACCTAAACTATATGAATCCTTGATTCTCGACGATCAAGTGAAATGACTAGTATTATTTCAAGTAAGCCGCCATGTGATAAATGGTAGACACGCTGGCTCTTAGGAAAGCAGTGCTAGAGCATCTCGGTTCGAGTCCGAGTGGCGGCATTCTATAAATCTAGAAAATAAAATACTCTAAAAGAGACACAACGACTCCTATAAGTATTACCAATGCTCGATTTCAATTCTTAATGTTTGGACCCCCCTTTTATGAGCTTTACAACTTTAGAACTTATTAAACTCATATCTCTTTTTCGATAATTTCAATTGTGATTACGATTGAATTTAATGATCTTATTAGTCCGCGAAAATCGTTTTGGATTGCCGTGTGGATTCATTGGAAAAAAGGGATGATAGCAACTTTTTTCTTATAACAAGGGATTATAGTTCTCGGTGGGTTCTCAGGACATTTTCCATTCCAGTAATTTATAACGAGTCATAATCTTCATTTCGTGTAGTTCCCATTATTCATATGATTTCCCAGTGGGGAACCATAAAAAGATAAGCACAATAACCGCACCAAGTACCTTTTACACAAGGCTTTGCCACGTCGGGTTTTTTACTGAATGCATCAATCAGCATTAGTACCCTCTACAATCTCCGGGGGTAATGATGCACGTAAGTATGATGTTATTAGTATGCAGCTCTTTTATGCGGAGCAGTATTATCGTCGCTCTCTTTAGTCATTACATTTCGAAAAAACATCGATATTTTTTGTAACAGGTAATAATTTCTTAATTAAGCCATTTTTCTTTGGTGAGCTTCAATATTTGAATGAAAAGAAGTGTTTTTAAAAACACTTCTTTTCTTCATTCGAATTATTTATAATATCAATGACTCAAAGTTTGGTATTGGAGTATCGTGTCATTAGTTGAGGATTTACCTTTTTAAACCATAGGCATTCTTTGTGGAGCAGTAGGGCTAATGAGGCATGGGGATCTTATGGAATTGGGACCCCAAAGAAACTGGGATTTTATTACTGGACCATATTCGCGATTCATTTACATACTAGAACAGAATACTATTAGAAGTAGAACAAATCAAAGTTTGAACAAGTACGAATTCGGCACTTGTGGCTTCTATAGGATTTCTTATAATTGGATATTTATTTTGGAATCAAATCTATTAGGAATAGGTTTCTAAATAGTTATGGTCATTCACTTAAACATCTACTTGAATAAACCACAGATCAATAAGTGAATAACTACATAACGAATACATAAGACAAATACTCCCCATATATAGATATAAAGCTTCTTGTTTGTGCGAGTTTTTGAGAACCGTTACATCAGTCCTTATTTCAAAAAAAACGGTTCTCAAAAACTAAAAATGCATCTCATTACCATTCTAATCACTTTGTCTTTTGCTTGTACAAGCGAACGATTTTAAAAATCTCAAAATCAAAGACAAAAATTCGATTTCCGTATATTAATGAAGAATATCGATCGAAGTAATTAGATAGGATTAGCTTGCACCCTGTCAACTGATAGCGAGAGAGAACGACAATCCGGATAACGACCAATACCTATTAAGGTAGAAGAGATTACAGATTGAAACAAATAGTTCTCGTGGTCCAGAATCCGCAAAATTAGAGTTTGGAACATTGAATCGCTTGTTATGCAATAGAAATCTGACGTAAACATAGATAATAACTAAAAGGAAGTTAATATTCATGCCAATTGCCATTACAAATAATTAGCATTTTGGGCATTAAAAGGTTTTTGGACTAGTAATTATTCCAAAAAATATAATAATTCCGCAACAAACACTCATTCTGGGGCAATGCAAGAGAAGCCATCGAAAAACTACTGAACATGGAGCATAGTTTGGCATTGGGATCAGATATCCCCCCCATTTCGTCGAGATAAACAAGACGTATTCTATCACACTCGTTCCTGCAAGAAAAAAAGCGCCAGCACCAATAAATCCATGAGAGAGTATTTGTAAACAGGCACCGTTGAGTCCCATTCCGGTTATAGAACCAATTCCTATAATTGTGGAAAACCCATGTGAGATACAGAGGAATAGGCTATTCTTTTTTTTAAATTCCGTTGACCGAGAGAGGTTGAAGCTGCATAGATTATTGAATCGTTCCCACTATTACCAACCAGGGAGAAAAATATAGAATGAGCGGGGGTATAATTCCATGTTGATCCGAATAAGTCCATATGCGCCCATTTTTAATAAGATGACAGATAGAAGCATAACATTACTGTAATGCTGCTTCTCATGGGTCATTGGTAACCCGTATGGAGGTATAATCAGGCGATTTGACAGCATAAGCAATAAGGAATCCAAAATATAATATTATTTCCAATGCCACAGGATATGATTGATTAGTTAATTTTGAAAAATCTAATGTGGGTTCATTAGGGCCATATAAACCCATACCTAGAACTCCTATTAAGAGAAAAATGGAGCCCCCCGCAGTGTACAAAATAAACTTTGTGGCCGAGTAGAGACGTTTCTTTCCTCCCCACATGGATAAAAGTAAATAAACAGGAAATTAATCTAACTCCCACAGATGGAAAAAAAAGTAAAAGGTCTAGAGGAAGAAAATTAATCCTATCTGGAACGATGTACATGCGAACATGAGAAAATAGAACAATCGCGAATTTCGAGTAACTGGCCAAAGACGCTAAGGAGCTAAAGTAGTGATAAATCCTGTCAGTAAAATAGGTCTATGGAAAGCCCACGATTTCCAGTTTTCCAGTGTGAAATCAAAAATATCTATCCATTTTAAATCTTCCTCCAATTGGGTTTACTGGACATGTCCCATTGGAAATGATAACAGAAAACATAGGTCGTTAGAAGGAGCTCCAACGAGATATACATATAGCATACCATCTAAACAGTCTTATTTCCTTTATGAGGAAGAAAGAAAATGGAAGAAACCGCCGGCGGATTCGGCAAAACAACAAGTATTGTTAACCAAGGAAAAACTCGTTATAAAGACAAAGTTACGTTTGACCAGAAAAACCCGTGCTCGGAATAGAATAATATATTTTCTCGAGTACGGGCTTTTGTCGGTAAAGAGGAATCAATTGATCAAGTGGAGTTTTTTGTTAACGTATCAATAACCTAGACCCATGATGCGAGTTGTTTCATATGATAAATAAACACGGACACTCAAAAAATCCGTTGACAGGCGGTCAACATTCTACAAACCACACAGTCTCGGTCG
>PYDT01001761.1:60000-89209 GCA_004837865.1 Musa balbisiana | reverse complement strand
GAATTGTGTTGTCTTGTAAGAGCAGAATTGCCGTCGAAGAAACAACGGTTTCTCAACAAAATTTCCACAAAAAACTTGAGAGATTTGAGGAGGGAATTGATAGCAAATCTCAGCGTATATGACAATAAGCATGTCCATTTAATCAAGAAAATTTCGGCAGTATAACAACAGAGAAATTGGTGCAAGTTGCGATAGCAGAATTCTCGTTGAAAAATTTCAGCGGTTTGCGACAAAAATTTACAGCAACACAAAATCGTTTTTAGAGGTGAATTCCTTAATAGATCAATCTTAGATGGAAGCCAAGATGATCTATGAAAAATATAAGAAAGTTTGTTCAAAAAAGATTGCAAATAGATCGGTTTAAGGCAACAATATGCTGCTGAATATTTCTGCAGCACAGATTTTCAAGTATCACAGATTGGACGTAAAAATATCAGTAGTTTATATTGAGAATTTTTTTGACAAAACCAAATGGGAAAGCCCTGTTAGGAAGTGTCAAGCTATCATAAAAATTTCATAGAGATTTGACAGAAAATATAGTAGCCAAAAGAAGAATGACAAAGAAAATTGGATATGTGGAGGAGGAAATGACGATATGGAAACAAAGACAGGATTTTGTACATGAAACTGTAACCATTTTGAAAAGGGATGTAGAGCAGCTTGGTAGCGCGTGGGTTTGGGTACAAAATGTCAGGGTTCAAAAGCCTGAATCCCTACCTATTACTTCTCCCATGGCAGTAGTAACGAGGGGATTCATTTGAGTCGATTAAAAAATTGGACATAATCTATGGTCTTGCATACTATATGTTATGCAAGGACGTATTGGGGGTAGAAAAATTACTTTTCTTTACAGTAAAGTGTATCTACTGTTCATAAGGCTACGACAGCGCTCTTAGTCAGTCGGTAGAACGCGGGTCTCCAAAAACCGATGTCGTAGGTTCAAATCCTACAGAGCGTGATTCGGTTTATTTGATGTTCGAATCACAATAAAAAATTAACAAAACAAAAAAGTTGAATGAACTTGAAAACTGAATTGGGACCTCTTCAGCAGGAGGTCAATCAAAAAAGAAAGAATCGACTCCCCATCAAAGGTCCAATGACACCACGTCGCTATTGTAAATTGCGGTTATGAATACTCCTGCTAAAGTAATAGGAATTAGAACATAAGGACGATTCCAAATAGAAAAAACTTCAATCATTTCGGTTTGTTTAAGGGAATAAAAAGAAAGTAAGATCTTCCCTAAATATTTAATCTAAATTATCGTGAATCTCAATGACCAAGACTGGCAATTGATGTGAGAAAGAACCATAGAATACCGGAACACTTCAGAGAAATATTCGTTTTTATCAATTTGTTTCATTCATTCATTTACAAATAGTGTAATCTGGTTCAAACCAATGGAATAGAGCTGCGGTTATAGTTAAAGCAGCCAGTAGAAAACCGCAACTAAACTAGTTATTAGTAAGCATGAAGAAAGGAGCGAAAGTAGATATGGTCTGTGCTACCTATGTGATTAAAACACTTATCCGAAGTTCAATTTTTAACAAAATACGACGGTCAAGAAAAAAACAATTGACAGAATAGTTTCGTTCAATTGAAAATGTGGATCCATCAGTCATTATAGCGAAGACTAAAAAGAGTGACATAGGGTAGAAACATTAGATTCTCTTGCTGTGACATGACCGATCCTAGATTCTGAATCAACAGATCATTGGGGAACTTGTGAGTTGAATAAAGTAATAGTAAAAGTAAGTAAAATATAAAGTATAAGTAAAAAGTAATAGTAATCAGAAACTGTGCCGTTGTAAACTTCATTCAAAACTTAAATTACTTATAGACTTATACTTAAATATTAAATAAATATTAAATAAATTAAAATATTAAATAAACATATAAGTAATTTAATAATTTGGAATAAAAGAATGATTGAAAATTCCATTTTAAAATCCTTTCTATTTCAATAGGATTAATCTGTTTGGAACGAAACGGCGCTGATACTATTTAACCTTTTATTATTTAACGATTGGGACTCAGTACAGTAATAGGTTGCTAATTGCCATAACATAATATTTCGAATGAAAGAAAAAGGTGTCCCACGATCTATCGAAAAAAATTAAAACTTGACTTTATTTTAATTTTTTATTATTTTTTATTCGTTTTTTTCAGTACCACGATTTCAAAGACGAACACTTTCAATATCCTTTTAGCTTTATCTTCTGTTTCCAATCAGGAGTTCCATACTTCTAGTTTGGCAAGATAGAACCTTGTTTTGGAGCTAATACAATAACGGTGCACACGACGATGGATTGTTTCCAAATGGGTTCTGTTTCTTTCACTAATATCGTAAGATTCTGTTGCGTTCATACTATAGTATCTTAGCTATGGTATTTTGTATTTTACAGTATATTTCTTGTATTATCGACCAACCAATTACTGACAATAAAAGATTTGAACAAAAAAACTTTTACACCCAAAAGGGTTTATTATAGATTTCGATACATATAATTGAATCTGGGGAATATTATAATATGTTCCATAAGCTGAATATTCTAATATGCTTAATAACTATTCGAAACATACGATTGCACGCTTTTCCAGACCCTTGAATTTCTATCGAATCCAAAATGCGAAATCTATAGGAATTTGCGTAATTTTCTATTGATCTATTGATACCATAGAGTATGCATAGACAAGGAACAAAAAGAAGAAAAGAAGTATGTAGCATTTCGGTACCGATCGAGACGCGTTGCGTGCCAAGAGGAAGGATAGCTATAGATTCGGTTTATAATTGAAATAAACTTTGGTACAAAAATGACGATCTCACAAGATGCAATATCAGTAGTTTTACATTTACTGATCCCAGCTTTCCATAGGAATCGATTCCTGTTTTGAATTGGTTGTTTTTTTTTCAAAAATGTGTGGAGCTCAGAATGTCTGGAAGCACGGGAGAACGTTCTTTTGCTGATATTATTACCAGTATTTTCGATACTGGGTCATTCATAGCATTTACTTACCTTCCCTATTCATTGGGGTTGTATTCGTCAGTACGGGTTAGCTTACGAGTGTTGGAAAGTCCTCGGCCAAAAGAGTATTTATAACAGAGAGCCGACAAGGTATTCCATGTGTAACCGGCCGTTTTGATTTATTTGGAACAACTTGAGAAATTTAGTAAATCTTTAGGAGGCCCCCAATGACCATAGAAGCGAACCTATCCAATTTTACAGTGCGATGGTTGGCTGTTCACGGACTAGCTTGTACCTACCGTGTCATTGGTGGGGTAAATATCAGCAATGCAGTTCATCCAACGGAAACCTAATTTTACTTATAGAGCTATGACACAATCCAAACCCGAATGAACAAAAGTGAATTGAATCGTACCAGTATATCTGGGTTTATTACTAATTTTGTATTGCTGTGTTATTTTCCAATTATTTGCAATTGAAACGAAAGAAAGAGAATAGTAGGAATTCTCTTATCCCATACGAAAGGATACATCCTCATAATTATCCATGATGTTTTTGTCTTAGCATGACCATTTGAGAAAATGTGTGGAAACGTAGGGGAAATGCCGATACTACTGGAAGGTTACTCTGTGGACTGGTTGGTACGGTACCTGTAGCCTGTGATTCGGGTTAATAGGTGGTTTTCTTTAGGTTCATATTCGGCGGTTGGTTGTTCATCTCTATAGTAACCGGATAAACCGGATTGTAGACCATGAAAGAGTAAGAAAGACTCAACGGGACCTTATCGCTCTAATTAGACAATGGAGGGTATACGTAAGGCCCGTTGAGTTCTTTTTCACTCTGATAGGAAGTCGGAAGTTTTGATCTATTAATAAACATACAAATTGGCCAGTCAACAGAATCAAAATATTATTTAGTAAAATGAATAGGACAAAACGGTCCTTGCTCTGATGTTCCAAACCACTTATTCTTTTGTTTCTTAATCATGTTTTTGAAGAATTGAATCTATTGATGATCATAAGTCTCTGTTCTATTTCTCCATACTATTAACTCTTATGAAGAAACAAGAAAGAAGTATCATGGATTTTCTGATAATACAATATTATATCGATTTCTACGCAAGGAGAATCCTGCAAATCATTCTATACTAAATATATCATTTCCATAATAAAAACTACTACTAGAACTTATCTATATAAAACTCTATAAATATTGTTTGAATAATTTTCTGAATATTCTCTAAGTTTTGTTTTAAAATTTACAGTTAAGTGAAGAAGTTCTATGTGCTAAGCAATTATTCCCCTAATCCTTTCTTCTTTTTGTTTGTCCCAAACTTCATGACATCTAACCACAGAGTTCTGGTGGACCCGGAAAAGTAAGGTATGTAATCTTTGCCGAACAGGAGGAAAAGATCATTATTAGTGCGATATAGACGACACAAGAAAAAGATTTCCGACTTTTCTTTGTGGTCGAATAGAAGACCGTAAGACTAGTAATCCCTCATAAAAGGATTTCTTTCTTGTCATTTTTCCCATCTTGCTCTGTATTCTCGTTCTTTGTATGTCTATTGTCATTACTAAGAATAGGATACCAGTACTGAATTCCAGACTCCCGCCTACCGTAAAAAACGAAAAAAAAAAAAGGATACAACAAAGCAACCAAAGGTTTACTAGATTTTTTGATCATACATAAGTGTTATGGATCAAAAAAAATTCGGCGCTTTTTACCAATTGATGTAATGAATTCTGCACCTCGGAAATTCATTTCGTACAATTGAACCTTTTCAAACGTTTCTTTTAAGAACCCAAAAAACTGTGCCAAAAATAACAGATCCAAGAAGAACACAAAGACCTGGACAGAAGGGCTTGAAGCACTATCTGCTCGCCCTACCAAAGCCCTACACTTGGGATTGCTTGTTAATGGTTGAATCATAGTTGATGGATTCACCCTCTGGAAACAAGAACAGTCTGGTAATGGAGGTTAAATCAACCAATGATGTCCATCCGAGCATCAACAGGGGTATTCATATCCCCCCTTTTCTTACGTATATTTCTGCTACTAGACCTGATGAATGTAGCTTATTAGACTGTTTGTTACTTTGTACCATCAGGATAAATCTGACCCCTCCTCTGTCCCACCTAAGTATATGGGATATTTTAAGAAGTGACACGTCTTTCTTCGTAGCGGGGTCGGGGGGAAAGAATGGGAAAGACGATTTCATATATTTCTGACCGGGAACAGGACCTACATCACAATAATATGTCTTTATTGGGACGATAACTCTGAAACGACAGATTTCCTTCTTTTTCTTTCAACTCAGGAGAAATACGATCAAGGGGGGCTAATCGAATCCGTCGGGTAAAATGAGAACAGCCCGCCCATTCAAGTCCCCTTTTTACCATAGCCAAGACGTGTTTCAGTTGCTTATCATAAGGTATTCGAACAACTGCTTCAAATACAGTATCAGGAAGCACAGCTTGCGGAACTTCAATTATCCCGGGTTTGTAGCTAATGGCATTGCCATACATTCGTCCCGTTGCTTCTCGCGGGTTTTCATAACCCTGCTGCGCAAAAATGGGATATGCATTTGAAATAGATGCTCCGAGTTATTACATCTATCATGCTCGTACATGAATGGATCGAGTCATCTCTTCTTACCCAGAAATATTTATTTTGCATGCCAATCTTGATCCCGAATTTCTACAATAAATTAGATAGGTAGCTAGTATAGTTCCCTATACACGAGTCTGTCATTGTACTGATAATTGTACTGGAATATAGGACGACTACCTTGAACAGATAAAAGTATAAAGAATTAAGTAAATGAAAAAATACTTTCTTTAACACGAAGAAAGATTCTGATTTGATTGATATAATAAGATCAAATGAGTTCTTTATTCATTCATTGAATGATAAATTACTACAAGCGAAGGAGATACACGATTAAAAAAGGAAGATCCAATATTGCACAATTGTATCTAGAATAACTGGAAAAGTGAAACAAGCCAGATATAATTTGATCGTTATGATCCAATCCAAATCGTTGTAGGACGAACCGATCATTAGTTCCCAACCATGGGTCGAGTGAAATCCGATCCATAAATCAGTAACTAAAAGAATAGAAAAAGCTTTATTGTGTCACTTAAGTATAGAGGAATTCCTGAACCCAAGAATTAAGAATGACGAGTTCTCATTACTCGAATAAAATAACACTTGAATAGCCCGAAAAAGCTATATTTGTCGCGGAAATGCAAAATGATATGGAGTAATATTCCTTGTGTGCTTTGACTAATTGTTATTGTTTCCTTGTGTATTCCTATATGAAGTTTTTGTATCTGCGTTGCGGGTATCCTTTATCATTTGTCAATAGGAATAGTTCTATCTAATGATATGAATCTGCCAGAAAGTTTTCTCTTG
Organism: Musa balbisiana; assembly: GCA_004837865.1. NCBI lineage: Eukaryota > Viridiplantae > Streptophyta > Magnoliopsida > Zingiberales > Musaceae > Musa > Musa balbisiana. The sequence continues at coordinate 82,828 of PYDT01001761.1, read as the reverse complement.
AATATGATTCAAAAAATTTTCGGATTGCCGGGTATTCAACAATTAGTAACCCAGGTTACAGACATTTATGTAAATGAGAAAGAGAACCACCCGGGCAAAAATACTATAGAAGAGGCGAGATATGGGAGGGAGGCAATGCTTCTTTTTTATTTTTTTTTCGTGAATGATTGTTATGAACCTGCTTCATTCGTTGACTCATCTGATCTGATATTTCTTGGAAGCACGAGTTGTATACAAGGTTATTGGACCTATGGGTCTATTCCTTTCATTATTGTGTAATATTTTATTTTTGTATTTAATTTAGAAGGAATATAGACAGAATTAAGAGTCCTTTTCGGATGAAAATGAGGAAAAAAAGAAATAAATATTATTCCGGATATCTCAATTGGGCAAATTTGAAACCAATTTTATTTCATTTGTTCCTTTCGATGAAACTCGAACCCCACTTGAAGTAACGAATCGAGTTTCGAGACGAAAAAAAACTCCCCAGGTTGGACAATTAATCTTTTCCCCCCCCCCCCCCCCCCCCGAAATGTTTCACCGTTCTAACCAGAAAAAGTGTATCAATTCCCAATCTGGGCCTAAAAGATGACTTCTGTATTACGAAATAAGTTCGGGCTAGGTTTCAAGTTCTTCCCCATCTTGAGAAAATATTTATTTCTTCATTTTATTCTTTCACTTCAGTTCGTTTCAAAATAATTCAATTGGGACGCGCAAGAAGAAAAGGCCAATTGGCAGCTTTTTGTTCAATTTTCGGGGAAAATTTAATCAGTACGAGTAAGGAATGGCGTGGCCTCGGATTCCATATAAAGGACACGAGAGGATAAGACCTCTTTAACTCAGTCTGATTGAATGGATATCTCTCATAAAGAAGCGCAAGGAAGAGCGGACGATTTATTCCAGGAAATCCCCAGCGAAAAATACACGATTCCTCTTTCTATCGAATCGTCATAACGCTACCTACATTACGAAATGTGCACCACAATACGAGCCTAATGAATAGAACCCGCGAGCCCGTCGAAAAGAATCACCGATCCCTTGTGGAAAAAAAATGATTTGCGAGATGGAATAGGATATCAAATCATACAAGATAACTGGAAGTTCCACCACTAAGATCTAGTGAACCTAAAACAAGGGGATTACAGGCCCAGCAAAAATTATAGGTTCGAGACCCCGTTATAAGTCTATCACATATATGTCTGATCGCCAATCATACTAACTCGATCCAGTTGCTTCGTTGGAATGAGCGCAGAAACCCAAATAAATTTTACTTTACATTTCTTGATCCCGAAGTAAATTCATCAACTAGCACTATTCTGATGTTGAAACATTAGGAGTAATTGGTTAGATACAGACTTTCTTTTAAAATATTCACTAATCCATTTTGAAACAGCTATATCACAATACATGAATTTATGCAGATTATATATATCGCAACAGTTCTTTCATTTGTGGTTCGGAAAGAGCAACATGATCATACCTATAACGAGAGACAATCTGTATATCATCAGTGTTGAAATAAATGATAAAGATCGGTCCATTGGGTCTAGAAAATCTATTTTTTGGACATGAAGAAATCAAGGAAACCATTGCCAATTGCCCGGAAATACTAGCCTACTAAAGGCACAAAAATAGAGGGTAAGTTGGGATCTGTCATAGAATAGGATGCCTCAATTTAATATTTCTATTTCTGTTTTTTAAAAGATTTATATCTATCGAAAGGATATTTCTTATGATATATCTATAATTATGATATATCTATATAAGTAATATCAAGTATCTAAGACTGAATATCAAGCCATTCTTATATTATAAATATATTATAAAAAATTATAATAAATATTATTATTTATAAGTAAAAGTAATCCAACTATAATTCTATATTTTGATTAGATGAAAATGATTAATAGAAAACTATATATTCTATATTCTAAACTATTCTAAACAAATTTTAATTTATTATTGATTATATATGTATATTATAATATAAATTATAAATAATATAAAAATAATAAATAAAGAATAATAAAAATATAATAAATATTAAATAAAAAATTTCTCCGAACCTCTGTCTCTTATTACAAGGAGGGAACTTAGGTCACCAAAGAAACACTGAGTCGACCGAATTAAATAATTGTTCGCCGACAAATAAAATAACTGAAATCTAGTGCTATACTTTAAGTTTTGACTTCGGATTCAAGGAAAGAAACCGTGGAGCTGAAAATAACTCACCCAGAACACATTGTTAAAAGGTAGTGGTATATTGGGTACGAAATAAACCGTATGGAATAAATACTCAGACACTTGGAACTTCAGGTATTACCTTTTTTAATGTTTTCAATTACCTCTTTTACCGCAAATGCAAGAGGCGTTGGTTCAGCAATAATGATATCCACCCAACATACCAAAATGGCTGTTATCCACCAGTTGTAGGAGATGTGAAGAATTGATACATAGACAACTTTTTTCTGATGATATTAGATGAACGCAGAAGAAGAATTTTAGCCATTGCATCAGCTCAAACTTCCTTCTTGCATGCGTGCTCCTCCAGAGCACACCACAATAATGGAAGGGAGAGATCGATTAGTAGCATCACTCGATAAAAACGGAGAATTTTCTCGACTATACGGATCCCATATACCTCCTAACTGAAAATCCATAACGCCAATGCTACGGGAATACATTTAGTTTGACCTATGCCCTGTTGATAGCATCAGCTAAATGCCTTCTTTGATAAAAATCGATTACGATCTCCATAAGGTTACTCTTTTGAACGAAAAATCAAGGGGGTCTTAGATATCATACTTTATCAGAGGATCCCAAGTTCGGGATCAATCGAAAGTACAATCATTGAATACTCATTTTCAACATGATATCACACTGTTCACTAAATATATTAATTTTTGGGACTTACAAAAATTTGATAATTTAATCCATAACAATTTTCGCATTGACCATTAAATGTTTGTATTTGATGTATATTGAATCATGTGGATTCGATTCTTCATGGAAGTCTGATTCTATTCTGCATGGAAGTTGGATTCGACTTCTCTGAAATCCGATTCTATTCTTATGGAAATCTGATTCTACTTCTTCCTGGAAAATCTGATTTAATTCTTCATGGACATCTGATTACTTCTTGCATGGAAAGATGATTACTTCTTCATGGAAATCTGATTCTATTCTTCAGGAATCTGATCAAGTCTTAATGGCACATATGATTCTACTCTTCATGGAATTCTACTTCTTCATGGAAAATCATTGAAATTTTTTCTAGTTCTTTTACTAGACCACCGCTCTCACTACTATTTCTATTTTCAGTACAAATGAAGTTATAAAAGTAACTGTCACTGTAATTGTTGGTATACCCGAATCGAAACTATTAAATTACTGACTTCAAAAAGCAGCTAAACTATCAAGGCAACGATAATGTGGATTTTCCAACTAGATTGGTCATACATTTTAATGCATAATGTAGTGAGTATTTTTCTTTATACCCTATCTCAAATAACTAGAAGTTTTTTTCTGTTCACTCAGAACAGAATATCTTGTCAAACCTCAAAATCTGATTGCTTCAATAATCAAAATATACAGAGTAACTGCCCATTTCTATCCTAACCTAAAAAAGTGTCATCAGAGAAATCAAACTCAAATATCCTGTTTCAAATAAAGAATCAACTAGTGAAACTATACTACCACTTTGATTCAACTAGGAATCTTTTTCGTAGATCGTTTAGAATAGGTTGTTCAGTCTCTGGGAGTTACAATACCATTCACGACTATCCATTGATTACTTAGCCCACACTATGTTCTAATTCTCGTGTAGACAACATCGAAAGAAACACCTTTTCCCATACGAAGGCCTTTCTACCCCCTATTGGATGAAATACAATAATTTAGAGGGATAATCAATTTCTTTTACTAGTACTCGTTCTTTCAATACGTACTCGTTATAATTAAAAACAATCTAATGATTAGGATATTATAGATTCGTATGCTTAATTCTGATAAGAAATCAAATAGTGAAAGTAAACTGATTCTCTTTTGGTGGGAAGCCGAGGTATACGTCAATATATTTGATAGAATCTTTTCTCAATTTTTTAAAATAGAACGAACAAAGATTTCTTCCATGGATGTACACTTTCCTAAAATAGAGATAGTGTTATTCTATAAATTAAAGCAAAAGAATTTGTTTGCGTATAATCAAAATTAATTAAGTTTCATTTTAACAGGACGAAAAAGACAAGATATAGAGGGGTAAAGGAGCCTTTCCCTTGGCTGATCTATGGCCTGGAAACTAGGAGATAAAAAAAGTCCGCACGACCAAGAGCCATAAGTAATCAATCTATGGCATTCCCACAAAAACCAATAAAGTATGAGTTGTTAGTCTTCGATCTTATCTGTATATATAGGTAAGATCTGTCCATCGGTGACATATAAAAGATATATGCAAATACTAGTATAGAATGCTCATTTTTTTTTTTTATATCGGCAATCGGACAATCTTTTTTTTAGGAAAAGATTGGGCCGACTTTAATTGCAATCAAGTTAGGCGAAAAAACAGGAATATGAATATGCCACTTACTTTTTCTTTGATTAGCTTATCTACTGGTTCGATTCGATTGAGCTCTTTACATACTTCACAAGCAGCGGCTAGTAGGGGCTCCATTTGCTAGCTTCAGGATAATTTCATTACTTCCGAGCAAGATACGTCCATCTTATTACAGGAGCTTGTTACCAGACTCTTAAAGCCACCCTATTAGCTACTGACCAGGTGCATTTCCCCAAGGGTGTCCTAAAGTTCCTCCGCCAAACTGTAGGACGGAATTCATCCCCAAAGAATTCGGTCTAGAGCAGGTATATGCCAAAATGAATACCCCTGAAGCCACGGGACGAACACCTGGCAAGGACCCAAATTTGAGTGAAGAAAAATACCGCGAATTGGTTCTTTTCGATTAATCATCACGTAATAAATCAACGAAACATTAAAGTCATCTCACGTTCCCCTTACAGTTTACCTACTACTGTCGGAGAGGAATATGATTCACCAGACATACGTAATGCTTTAGCTAGTAACTGAAATGCCATACCATGAGTTTCTGTCTATCAATAACTGCTGCATTGCGCGAGGATTGTGAAGAAGTAGGCCGTTGACGGCAATAATGAGCCAAGCTCGTATTTGCAGGGAATCAACCATGTTAAGTAGTCATGCATTACGATAGGAACTCCTAATTCTCTGGCAAATAGGCCCTTTTCACATGTCTTCACATTGTACCCGCCGTAGCATTCAAGTAATGTACTTGATTTCACCTGTTTCGGCCGCGCTTGTAAAAATTGCTTCGGGCAAGAATTAAGAAACGATCTCTCCAACGCATAAGGATGTGAGTTAAGTTTCACATCTTTGGTAAAATCAAGTCACACGTAGACATTCATAAACCGCTATACGTAGTTTTTGGCAGCTAATCCAATTTTGGTTTAATAGTTACATCCCAATAGGGAACGGACATACTTGTTCTACGGTATCTTTCAACCTGACTGCCGGAGGGGGCCTTGGAAAGTTATTGGAATAAGAAGTGGGGAATTCGCAGATCCTCAGACCGTAGAGCTCGTAAGCTTGTGAAACCAATCCATTACCCACACATGATTCGAAGTAAACATTAGTAACAGAACCTTCTTCAAAAAAAGGTCTAAAGGATAAAGCTAACAATAAGCAAATATGATTTTCCTCCCCAACAACGGCCTCGTGTGGGCGGCATCGCCCTTTGTAAACGATTCAAGACTGGTAAGGCAATCAGTCAACACAGTTGTCCCTGTACCAGTAGAGATTCGGCAGATACCGCAGCCCTGCTATCTTCGGGCGGAACTCCAGGTGAGAGTTACTCGGAAATGCTCGCCAAGCTATCAGTATCTTTGACTTCGTCGGTCAGGAGTCTATAATAAGAATTGTAATCTTGAACAACAGCTTTAAATCAACACTTGCTTTAGTCTCGGTTTGTGGTGACATAAGTCCTCCCTAAACTCATGAATTAAGAATTTCACAACGACAAGGTATACTCGTATAGATTATGCGGTGAATGAACCTGTGACAAAAATTTTAAAAAAAAAAGAGGAAAACAATATTAAACTAATATTATCAACTAATTTAAGTTATGTGAAAAGACTGGTTCATTATTAGACCATGTATTTTGATCCAAATACATCATATGTTCTCGTTGAGATATATGCGCAAACCAAACCAATGTTTGTTTTGCGTTTACAATCAAATCAATGGATCTCATTTTATTTTGAATCTAATACGAAGAAAAAATTACACTCTGACAGTGATATATGTTGTATATGTAAAGCCGAGATGTGAAAAAGAGGCATAATCATCCTAAAAGGGTAAAAGATAGGTAGGCGGAAATCCAATATCTATCAAAAAAAAAAAGAACAATGGCCAATTAGGATCGAAATAATGAATCATGTTAAAGGGAGTTAGGGTTCGAATTCTATAGATAATAGAATCTAATACGGATGGTTTGTTCTATTAATGATAGAGAATGAAGGAGGAACTTACTCGTGATTTTTTCATGTACTGAATATTTCTTTTGAAAAAAGAGGGATGGCTGTGAACTTGAACAGACTCAGAATGAGTAAACGAGTGAACGTATTCGGTTGGTTTGGCGGTACCAACTAAATCAAGTGCTAACTCCCATTGATTTCTTATTGAATTAAACCATCAACTTGATATCAGGACATTTTTTTCGACTTGGAATGGCACTATTCAAAAAAACTTTCGACATATTTTAGTTAATTATAATTATGAGAAATCAATCTACCCTTCTAGTACCTGCCGGTTTCCACAACTTAAGAACAAAAACCTAGGGCCGACGCTCAAAGTATTGGCCCAGTTGGATGTTGTTTTTCATCGGGCAAGTGCCTAATTTTATTACGCTGGGGTTAGGTTTAAGGGTCGAGATACTATCGCGTCAGCAAATTAATGTTGATGGCTGAGGTACAACAATTATTAGGAAACTAATCGAGTAGAGCATGTAAGCTATGGTGCTACGATGGACTGATGAGAGGAATGGAAGTGATTGACAGGGAGCTCCGCTAAGGTTCCAGTCGGTTGGAGCTACCCTCGGACGAATTGTCAACGTTCTTGCGGGAGCCTGTTGAAATTTAGGTATGTAGGATACTAGCACAACATCTCCATTCATAGACCTGCCACGTGCCTTTATACAGTTTAGAGACCGAAATTATCAATCTTTTGAACCAGGATTTAAAGTAGTGGTCTTTGTAGCTCCTTATCGCGTGGAGGAAAAATCGGACTATTTGGAGGAGCTGGAGGTAGGTATTAAAACAGGATCTCAGGGAATTGATAAACAACATTGCAAAGCTCAGGGACGGAGTATTGTATTTGGGGGAGTAGGCGAACGTACTCGTGAAGGAAATGATCTTACATGGAAATGAAAGAAGCCGGAGTATGAATGAAAAAATATTGCAGACAGAATCAAAAGTAGCTCTAGTATATGGTCAAATGGAATGAAACCGCCGGGAGATCGTTGAGAGTGGTGACTGCCCTACTATGGCGGAATATTCCGGGATGGATGCAAAAAGTCCTTCTATTCTCGACAATATCTTCGTTTACGTCCATGCAGGATCAGAAGTATCCGCCTTTTGGGAGCGCGAGACTGCCGTTAGCAGGGGGTTATCAACCTACCTTAGTACAGAAGGGTTCTTGGCAAGAAGAATTATTCGACCAAAGAGGGCTCATAACTCGATCAAGCCGGGATGACCCGCGGACGATTTGACCGACCTGCTCCTGCCACGACATTTGCCCATTTGATGCTCCTTACCGTATTATCAAGAGGATAGCTGCCAAAGGGATTTAGCCAGATGGATCCATTTGGATTCAACGTCAACTATGTTACAACCTCGGATCGTTGGCGAGTAAACATCTGAAACTGCGCAAAGAGTTAAGCAAACTTCACAACTGACAAATAACTTACAGGCATGAGAGCCTATTCTTGGGTGGGCGAATTATCGAAGAAGATCGATTAACTGTAGCAAGAGCACGAAAAATCGAGCGTTTCTTATCACAACCTTCTTCGGGCCAGAAGTATTACTGTTTCTCCCGGGACACTTTTGTTTTTTATGTTGGTTGGCAGAAGAAACAATTAGGGGGTTTTCAACGATCCTTTCCGGAGAGTTAGGACAGTCTTCCCGAGCAGGCCTTTTATTTAGTAGGTAAACAGCGATGAAGCTACCGCGAAAGCTATGAACTTAGAAGAGGAGAGCAAATTGAAGAAAGACCTTAAATCTTTGTGTTACTGACTCCTAATCGAATTATGGGGACTCAGAAGTGAAAGAATAATTCTTACTAACGTGGCCAAAGTGGCGTATTACCAAACCACGCCCCTATTGCAAGGGGGGGCTGTAGATATAGGTCTTTTGAGAATACGCCTCAACAACGACCAATGGTTAACGGTGGCTCTGATGGGTGGTTTCGCTAGAATAGGTAAATAATGAGATCACCATTTTAGGAAATGATGCGGAGAATAAGTATGACATTGATCCGCAAGAAGCTCAACAAGCTCTGAAATAGCTGAAGCTAACTTGAGTAGAGATGAGGGTAAGAGACAAGCAATTGAAGCGAATCTAGCTCTCAGACGAGCTAGGACACGAGTAGAGGCTGTCAATGTTATTTCCTACTAGTCAAGTCAATACATCAAAATAATAAAGAGAAGTTTTTAAAAAGTTCTTTATTATACACCACATGTTGATTCTGCCAATTGAACACAATCAAGTCTAATCTGATAAAACAAAAAAAGAAGATGGGGTAGAAAAACTTATTAGAATCATTTCATCGACTCCGGTATCTAATAAGTTCTACCTACTATTGGATTGAACCATGACTCCCGCCGTATGAAAGCAATACTCTAACCACTGAGTTAAGTAGGTCATTTATCACCACAAAAAATAACCCATCACTTCGGGGATGAGGTGGAATATTATTTAAGCAATACTAATCTGTTCTGTTAAGCGTAAATAAAATAAATAGATCAGAGAGCTATGATGTGGATTATGGAATATCCATCTTGACAAGAAATTATCTATATGTTAAGATGTCTATGACAAGGGCTATAGCGCAGTTGGTAGAGCACCTCGTTTACACGCGCGCCACTGCTTTTCAAAGGAGCCTATTATGCAACGAACATAATTGATCGTATTGAGAAATCAATGTCTTACTCCATAGGTTCGAGGGAACAAGAGAACAATAGCCTGACAAATATTTGGTTCGGTCCGATTCAGGCGCGAATTCAGTTGCCAAATCAAATAGAACCCGCCATTGATTGATAGTTGATAAGGTAATACCAAGCCCATTCAATGCTAGGCATAATGAGTATAAGGGCCTCAAAAAACCTCTTTCGTCCTATGAACTTTAAGGTGTATGAAGTCTCATATTGCGACTGTTGCAGCGGAGCGATAGAGATTCCATTTAACTTAGGTTGATCTAGGCCGAAGGCAGACCTAAGTCAAGATAACCCTTCTTGGAACACTTTGTATTGCTCCTAGATCAGAATACAACTAATAAATCAGAGAATGGAACCAGTATCATATCTTCTCTAAAGAAAAAATATGGTGGAATAATGATCTTTACACCAGGTGATGAAGACCCAGCAACAAATTGCATGTGGGTCTTGAAAACAGTTCGAATCATTTCGATCATAATCGTTGATCTGTTTTACCGAGAAGGTCGGAAGGTTCGAGTACGATAGCCCTAATCCTAATATATTTATTTTTAGTTTAGTATAGTTCATTAAGGCGGACCAACCAAGTCTAATCTAAGTCCATGGTCTAGGACCCTTCTTTTCTTGTCTGTGTTTGTCTGTCTTTGGAGAATCCCCTACTAATCACTAATCGTTTTTGGCAGAACAGAGCAACCTTATTGATGATTCAGAGATAATGGAGGAGATAACGAATTGGGCTAAATCTAAAATATATTAACGTTTCTTCTTCTATTCGAGGGTTGCGGGTTTGGGATTGATTGGGTCGTCGAATCATTTCATAATGGGTGCTTCTTATATTTGAAAAGTTATGTAATCATTTATGAGTTCCGTCGATTATACTACTACTCTTTGCTATGTTTCAGTGTTAGTATAGGTTTTGTAAAAAACTTTTTCTCTGTAGCGAAATATAACCCATTGCCTGGTCTTACATTCTATTGATTAGTGTTATTTTTCCCCTTCGTTCCTATTACCCACCCCCCCCCCACCCACAATGCAAAAGCCGTTTTGGTTTTTTTTGTGTTTTTTTTGTTTTGTTTATTTTGGCCGTAACAAACAAACAAGTATTGTTGTAATTCCAAATCGAATATTTGTTTTAGTACTAGCGATTGGTCCGAATAGAATGAATCTTTCATGTAACTCTAATGAATAACGATTCTTCTTAGTTATTCTGAGGAGGTGGATAGTGACAGGTTCCAAGTTTCAAATTTTTTGATAGAAAGATATAAGTGGTTAAGCACCTCTCAATTCAACGGATTGAATCAATACGAAAACTAGAAATGAAATCTGGACAGAAAAAGATAAAAAACATTCGATGAATAGATGATGTATTCATATGTCGTATAAATCAATGGAAAGCAATGATCCTATACCCAGATTTTAATGAAAAAGGAAATAATTCGAATAAATAGAATATGCAGAACACTAGACATTTTACCCATTGACTATTGAAAAATTTAAGGTTAAAAAATGGAAATGAAATTATATTAGCTCATTATGTGATTATATATAATTACATAGTTTCTAAGAAGAGATATTAGTATTTATTATAGGATTTACTTTAATATAATAGGGTATTGATGTTTATGATAGTATAGGCCTAGACATAGTTATGGCATAGGATATTTTAGTATTTTTCATCTACCTTGTTCTGAGGATAGAGAACCAAAGACAAAGTGAGGAGAGTTTGTTGTGTAAGAGCATCCTATGTCTACACCAGATCTAAATAGATCGAAATCAAAAATGTAGTGGGATTCCATTAGATGAATCTTTAAACAAAACATGCCCCACAGCAAACAAACTCTACACTAGCAGTTGATTGAGCAAAATCAATTCTTGTTTACGCCTAAGATAAGAAGTATGGATGAATTGAAACTCGATTCGAATCGAAGAATTCAGCATTATTCCACAGTTGATAGGAGTAACATTTATTTCTGCTCACGAATATGATAGGTTCTGGGCTTCTAATAATATCACGCTTCTCCTATCTTGGCATGGTAATTGGAGGTTTTAGCCCCGGTTAGTGAAGGACCAGAGAAGATCTCTAGGTATGCATCGGGTATAGAAACCATGGGGATGCTTGGTTACAATTTCGGATCCCGCTATTACATGGTGCTCTAGTTTTGTTGTTTTTGATGTGAGACGGTCTTTCGTTATTCATGGGCAATGAGTTTCGATGTATTGGCGCTGATCTGTATTATCGAAAGCTTACTTGTTATGCTTATCCAATTGGTGTTCAGTTATGCATGGCGAAAGGAGCAGTGGAAATGGTCTTAACTGCTATCAGACAATCAAAATAAAATGAAGGAAAAAGTTACTTGATGAAAGTTATGAATTTGAGATTTTCCTGTAGTTGCAAACAATTACCAATTCAGTATTTCAACTACATGGAATGATCTTTCGAATTGGTCAAGACTTCCCGTTTATGGCCGCTTCTATCGGTACCAGTTGTTGTTCATTGAATTGCTTCATTAATAGGCTCGCGATTCGACGTTGATCGTTAGTGGATTGGTACAAAGATCGAGCCTAGACAAGCAGACCCTCATTTTAACAGCGGCCACGGAACAATGAAATGGCTCTTCTTAGTACGATTATATGAGCAAATGCCGAACAACATAGGTCATTGCATGGGAGCTGGTATATTACAGGAGGGATGTTTCAGTACTGATTTCTTATAGTACTGTTCGTGGAGTCGAAAGCTAATTCCTGTCGTGTCATTTGCGCCCGGTACACTAAACAGAGGAGGTATAGATGCTATAACGAAACTGGCGTAAGAAATATCTCGAGAAATCTTTGAAGATAGAAACTGTGTCTCAAAACAGGAAAATCGAGTTTTACTACAACACAAGTTTTGTGTTCGACGCAGTACTCATACTGGAAATTATGATCCAAGAATGCTCTATCAATCACCATCTACTTCCGAGATACTTCTGAAACATTTTTCAAATCCAAACGTTTCAGTATGCCCAGGAATTAGTGAATCAGACAAGCGTGAAGGTTATTTTGTGCAGCATAAGAAAGAAAAGTGCAATTTTAAAATGTCATTGTAAATTGAAATACTCATACAAATACAAATGTGGGAGCGATCAAGAAGATGCAGCGGATCGTTTATCTGATTGGTATCAACCATGATTTAGTTCATGACTTTGGCTTTGATTGCGGAATAGAAACTTTTACCCAATAAAAACGAGGATGGGATTCCATTGCTGTCATTCATATGTATATGGTTACAATTATTTTACGCCCCAGTGTGCTATGATGTAGCACCAGGCGGATTTTTAGCCCGTGTGTATCATACTTACGAGAATTACAGTATGTATAGCTAAAACAGAAGAGGTATGGCATAAAAGGATTTGCACCAAGGAAGAATCTAGAATCCCGTCGTTTTTCTGGATGGGAGAAGTGCTGATTTTCAAGAACGCGAAATCTTATGATATGTGTTTTTTTTTTTTTAGGAATCTCTTAGGAGAATCATCCACGCCTTAAAAGTATTTTGTGCCGGAAAGTTGGCAGTTGGCCCTACGTAAGGCTATATTACCACCAATTCGATGAAATAAAAGATGCATTAAAGATAAAATAATGTTTACTTATACGACTATGAACAGATTCCAGATTTCTTGCAAGGTGAAGGAATATTTTTCTTCCGTTCTAGATGAAAGAAAGTACCGGACTTAATTCGGGATTACGGATAACCTAAATAAAACTCTTATATTCCAAAATTTGGAATAGATCATATCATTTGTATGAGCAGAAAATGGGATGAATCAAAAGAGTTCTGCACTAGAACGTTGTACCGCGCACAGAACTACTAGATGTAGATGGACCCGGAAAAGAACGTAAGAAAGAGTGAAGAAAATGGAATAAATGTCAAAAATATGAAATGAAGAAATGAAAAGGGAATTGGATTTTATTTGTACTGTGTCTGAAGTGCATTCTGTCTATTGCTATCTTTAACTCCTCTCGACTTTTAAGTTTTGTTTTTTACGTATTTATTTTTATTGAATATAGTGAAGACTTAAGATTCTTTTTGAATGAGAGGGGAGAAGACAGATGAAGAAACAAGAAAGAAAAGATAGACGGGAGCATAATCTCACTTTGTCTTTACAATAACATTCCATAATATATTTTTTACCATCCCCCAAAAAGGAGGTATCGATAGATATAACATCAGATGGGTAAAGTAACATCTAGATGAGAAATACGTATCATGCTTGTTCTAGACTATAACGACCGATTCTATCTCGCTTAATTGGATGAATATCTATCCGATAATTATTTACGTGTCAGGAACCAGATTTGAACTGGTGACACGGGTTTCAGCTCTGCCTACCAACTGAGTATCCACCATTTCCCGTGCATCATCTAGGGAGTACTTGTGTCTATGTTAATTTTTAAAGGGCCCAAAAATAGAAAAAATTTGACAAGTAAGTGTAAGGAAATGATAGGGACTGTGAATCGATCAATAATAGAGATCTTTGCCCATATATGTTCATTTGTACAGGTTCTATCCAAATTGGGTAAGATCCAAGGATGTTAGTTCGGATCCGTTTGTGAAGAGTAGAGTGAATGAGAAAGATAGTGAATTTTGTGTGAACTGAACACTGATGAAAAAAAAGAAGAGATAATACTTAGGAAGTAAAATAGGCTTTTATTGGGGATAGAGGGACTTGAACCCTCACGATTTTTAAAGTCGACGGATTTTCCTTATATATAAAATTTCATTTGTTCGTCGTATTGACATGTAGATATGGGACGCTCTCTTATCTCGCGATTAATCAGTTTTTCAAAAGATCTATCAAACTTGGAATGAATGATTTCATATGAATATTCGTTTCTTCCTTTCAACTTCCATTGAAATGGATTATAATTACTCTGAATTTTTTCATATTATAATTTTGTCATATTATAATTATATATAATTATAATATATAATAGGATTCGGGTCATGATTAATCGTTTGATATGGCAGTATGTATACATACGTATTAGGTATATAGGACCATCCTTTCTGATAAGTTTGAGTAGACGATTCAAGCTACAAAACAAAACGGTAGTCACCCATTCGCTTTAGAACAGCTTCCATTGAGTCTCCTGCACCTAGCCTTTGAAATTTAGTTTTATAAACATTTGTTTTCTCAAAATAAGGATTTGGTCAGGATTGCCCATTTTAATTCCAGGGTTACTCTGAATTTGGAAGACCCTTACCACATTAGCAGGTCCATCTAAGGCTCAAAATTCCAATCAAGTCCGTGCGGTCTACCGATTTCGCCATATCCCCTTTGATCCAAGATCTAGTGAATTCCAACTATCTTTTCATGTATTTTGGTATTGGACCCGTTTAATCGTAGATAAGTGATTTCTATATTGAAAAGTGTATGCTGCTGGTTTGAATTTTTTTTTGGCTATCCTCCTCAGTTCATTTATATTGAATGAACCTTGTTTCAATCAGAAATGATGCTATCATGAGTATCCGCAATTCAATATGGATCGATATATCCAACATAATATGTTTCCCTCCCTTCATTTTTAAAGGCGATTGGAATAGTGGACGGTCGATAGTCCTTCTTCTTTTTTTTTGTTCCTATTCTCCTCCTTTCGAAATCAAAACCAGAGGAATGTCTATTTTCATTAGATTGTTATCTTTATCTTATCTTTTTTTTTATCTTAGGACCGATTCGCTATGAGATAATTAACATAATAAAATTAACTTCATATGAATATGATATGATTTCCTATAATACGATTTCCTATAATTTTCTATAACTGCTTTAAAAATAATTAGTTTTACAGGAAATAATTAGATTTTTCTTTTTCTAATCAACAATTTCAATTAACCAATTTTATATTCATTTTATTATAATTAATTATTTAAAGTAATTATAATTATAAATTAAATAAATTAAATAAATTATAATATAAATTCATAAATACATCCTGTTGTCTATTAGTTAGCTATAGTTAGAATAGTCAGAAGACTAGTCAGACTTCTTATTATAGTAGTTAGAGTATATTAGTTTAGTTATAGATATAGTTTAGATGTATATAGTTTAGAAGTATACTAAGTATAAATAAACCTAATAGAAACATACTATATAGTTATATAGTTTAGTTCATAGTTAATATTAAAACGAATACTAATAGATAAGATCAGTAATACTAAATACGGTAGTTTCCTCAATTTCTATATAATATTTCGTTAGGTTATGGGAGGCACGCCTTAGCCTCAGTTGGTAGAGCACCGTTTACAGCGCGCCAATGCTTTCAAAGGAGCCTATTATGCAACGAACATATGACGTATTGAGAAATCAATTATTACTCCATAGGTTCGAGGGAAAAATGAGAACAATAGCCTGACAAATATTTGTCGGTCCGATTACAGGCCGAATTCAGTTGCCATAATCAAATAGAACCGCCATTGATTTGATAGTTGATAAGTAAATACCAAGCCCATCCAATGATAGGCATAAGCGTATAAGGGCCTAAAATAATCCTCTTGTAGTCCTATGAACTTTAAGGTGTTATGAAGTCTTATGAATGTTGCTGCGGAGCGATAGAGATTCCATTTAACTTAGTGTGATCTCCGGACCGAAGGCAGACCAGTCAAGATAACCCTTCTTGAAAACCACTTGGTTATGCTCCTAGATCGGACTGACAAATAATAATCAGAGCACATGGAACCATCATTCTTCCTCTAAAGAACAATATGGTGGACTAACTGATCTTACACAGTTGATGAAAGAGCCCAAGCAAAAAAATGCAACTGTTGCGGTCTTGAAACAGTTCGAAGTCATTCGATAAAACAGTTTGATCTGTTGTACGAGCGGTCTACGTCGAGTCCGTATAGCCCTAATCCTAATAGATTATATTTTAGTTTAGTATCGTTTCTTTCTATGGGACCAACCACGTCTAATCCTAAGTAACATGGGTCTAGGAACCTATTATTTCTTGGGCTTGGGTCTTGTCTTGTTATTTGGAGAATCCCCCAACTAATCATAAGCTTTTTGAAGGAACAAGAGCAACTATTGATGATTCAGAGATATGGAGAGATAACGAATTGGCCCCTATCTAAATATATTAACGTTTTTCTGCTAGATTCGATTGAGTTGAGGGGGTTTGTGGATTGATTTGGTCCGTCGAATTTCATTCGATAATGTGTGATCTTTCTATTGAAAATGTTTGTAAATATTTATGATTCCGGTGATATCAGACTACACTCTGCTAGTTTCATTGTCTAGTTAGGTGTGCTGTAAAACCTTTTTCTTTGTAGCGAAATCTAACACATGGTCTTGGTTCTTACCATTCATATTATTAAGGTTATTAAGGGTATTGCCCGTAACAAAAAAAAAGTATTTTGGTCATTCCAAATGTAAATCTTTGTTTAGTACTAGAGATTGGTCCCGAAACTAGAATGAATCTTGCATTCAGACCTAATGAAATAACGCGATTCTTCGTATATTCGAGGAGGGGGATAGTACAGTGGTTCCAAGTTTCATTTTTTGTATCGAAAGTATAAGTTGTTATATGCACCTCCAATTCAACGGATTGATATAAGAAACTAAAATGAAATCTAGGACAAGAAAAAAGATACAAAAATCATTCGATGGGCATTAGATATGTTTCATATCGTGATCAAATCACTAGAAGCAGATCCTATACCATGATTTGAATGAAAGGAATACTTCGAATTCCAATAGAATATGCTAGAAATCCTAGACATTTTACCCATATGACTCTATTGAAAAATTTAAGTTTTAAAAAATTGGAAATGAAATATATTATTCATTATGGATTATATTATTAATCAACATAGTATCTAAGATATAGTCTTCATAGTATTTAATTATAGGATATTTACTTTCTATATTTAGGTATGATGTTATATAGTATAGGCAATGAAATAGATAGGCATAGGATATTTCGTATTTTAGTACCTTTGCTAGAGGATAGAGAACCAAGACAAAGTGCAGAGAGTTTTGGTTGTGTAAGAGCACTATGTCTACACGATATCTAAAAGAATCGAAATCAAAAATGTAAGGGGGATTCCATTGAGAACCTTTAAACAAACATGCCCCCAGCAAAAAACTCTAAATATGAAGTTGATTTGATCAAATCAATCTTGTTCGCCTAAGAAAGAAGGTATGGATGTTGAATGAAAATTCCGATTCGAATCGAATAATTAGCATATTCACATTAATCGGAGTACATTATGTTTCTGCTTCCGGATTATGATATTTTCTGGGCATTTCTAATAATATCAAGCGTTATCCTTCTTGGGAATTTGTAATTTCCAGGAGTTTTAGCCCCGGGTTAGTGAAGACAAGAGAAGAAGCTACTCTAGTTAGGAAATCGGGTATATAGAAACCCATTGGGGATGCTTGTTACAATTCGAATCCGCTATTACTCGTTTGCTCTGTTTTTGTTTGTTTGATGTGTGAAACGGGCTTCTTCCATGGGCAATGAGTTCGTTAGATGTATGGGGTATCTGTATTATCGAAGCTGAATTTTGCCTGCTTATCCCAATTGTTGGTTCAGTTTATGCATGGCGAAAAGGAGCATTGGATGGTCTTAAACTGAATATTCAAGACAATCAAAATAAAAGAAGGAAAAGATTACATTGAGAAGAGTTATGAATTTGATGAGTTTCACTTAGTTGACAAAACAATTACCAATTCAGTTATTTCAACACATGGATGATCTTTCGAATGGTCAAGACTTTCCAGTTTATTGGCGCTTCGATACGGTACAGTGTTGTTTCATTAATTTGCTCATTAATAGGCTCGCGATTCGACTTGAGCGTTATGGATTGGTACCAAGACTCGAGGCCTAGACCAAGCAGACCTAATTTTAACAGGCCGGCACAGTACAATGAAAATGACTCCTTCTTTAGTAAGATTATATGAGCAAATGCCTGGAACCAAAATATGTCATTGCAGGAGATTGTAATAATTACAGGAGGGATGTCAGTACTGATTCTTCTAGTGACTGTCGTGAGTCGATAAGCTAATTCTGTCGAGTCATTTGCCGGGCTGCCCACCTAAAACCAGAGGCGGTTATAGTGATATAACGAAACTTCGTAAGAAATATCTCGAGAAATCTTTGAAGATGAACTGTGTCCAACAGGAAAATCGATGTGTTTACTACCAATCACAAGTTGTGAGTACTCGAAGCATGTACTCATTAATGGAAAGTATGATCAAGAATGCTGTTGATCAATCACCATCTACTAAGAGATACATTCTGAAACATTTTAAATCCAAAAGTTCAGTATCTCCATGAATTAGTGAATAGAACAAGGTAAGGTTCTTTGTGCAGAATAAGAAAGAAAGGGTCTAATCTTTAAAAATTTCATGTATTGAAATACTCATACAATAAAAATGTGGGAGCGAGCAAAGAAGATGCAAGAGGATCGTTTATCTGATTGGTAGGCAACCATGATTTAGTTCATAGATCTTTGGGCTTGATGCAGAGGAATAGAAACTTACAAATAAAACGAGGATGGATTCCATGCGTCAATTTCATACTGTATATGGGTACAATTATTGACGCTCAGGGTGCCGATGATGTGCACAGGAGGGAGTTTTTTAGCCAGGGTGGATCTCTTACGAGAATACAGTATTGGTATAGCTAAACCAGAAGAGGTAGGCATAAAGATTGACACAAGAATAATCCGAGAATCCGTCGGTTTCTGGATTTGGAGAAGTGCGGATTTTTCAAGAACGCGAATCGGATATGTTGGGCATCTCTTATGATAATCATCCACGCCTTAAACGTATTTGTGATGACGGAAAGTTTGCTAGGTTGGGCCCTACGTAGGGACTATATTACACCCCATTTCTATGAATACAAGATGTCAAGTTAAATGATAAGAAACTAATGTTACCTTATACGACTATGGACACGATTCCAGATTCTTTCAAGTGAATGAATTTTACGTTCCGTTCTAGATGAAGAAAGTAACCGGATTCCAATCGTATAGGGGATAACCTAAAAAAAACTCATTTATATCCAAAATTTAGGAATGAGATAATACCATTTAGTTAGAGCCGAAACAATGGGAGAATCAAAAAGATCTGACACTATGTACTTTGTACGCGCACCTAAGTTACGTAGAGTAGATGGACCCCGGAAAGTAACGTAAAGCAAGAGTGAAGAATGGAATAAATGTCAAAAAATAGAAATGAAGAGAAAGAATAGAAATATGCAAAGTTGGATTTTATTTGTACTGTGTCTGAAGTGCATTGTCCTATTGCTATCTTTTAACTCTCCGATTTTTAAGGTTTTTTTTTTTTTACTATTTTTTTTATTTTGACTATAGATGGAAGACTTAATATTCTTTTTGACTGAGAGAAAGCAGTATGAAGAAACAAGAAAGAAAAGAGAGGGAGGCATAATCTCACTGTGTTCTTACCAAACCATCATACATATATTTTTCCCAATCCCCCAAAAGAGGCTATATCTATATATATACATCTAGATGAGTTAAATATGTAACATCTAATGAGTAAATACGTATCATGCTCGACATTAACGCCCGATCTCTCTCGATTAATGTGGATGAAGATCAATCAGATAAATTATTTACGTGTCAGGAACCAGGATTTGAACTGGTGACACGAGGAGGTTCGTCCTCTGCTATACCAAGGAGCATCCCGACCATTGCCCGTGAATCATCTAGTGGAGTCCATTGTGTCAGTTAATAAAGGCGACTAAAAAGTAGTAAAAACAAATTTTTTTGGACAAGTAAGGTAAGGATAATGATATGGACTGTGAATGATTAAATAATAGAAGATTCCTTTGCCCGACTATGTTCATTTGTACAGGTCTATCCAAATGGGATCAGACTCCAGGTTTAGTTCGGATCCGTTTGTGACGAGTAGAGGAATGAGAGGGAAGAAAGATAATGAATTTGTTTTGAACGACCACTGATGAAAAAAAAAGAAGAGGATAAATTAGGAAGTAAAAATGGCTTTTTATGGGGATAGAGGACTTGAACCCTCACGATTTTAAACGTCGAGGCATTCTCTACTATAAATTTCATTGTTGTCGGTATTGACATGTAGACGGGACTCTCTCTTTATGTCTCGTTCGATGAATCAGTTGTTCAAAAGATCTATCCAAAATCGGAATGAATGATTTCATAATTGAATATTCGATTCTTCCTTCAAACTTCCATTGAATGGCTCATAATAACTCTGAAATTTTTTATATTATATTTTAATATTATAATTATATATAATTTATATAATAGATGCGGGTCATGGATTAATCGTTTGATATGGCAGTATGTATACAGTACGCGTAGTAGGTATATAGGACCATCTTCTGGTTAATTTTGATAGACGGATTCCAGCTACCACAACAAAACGTAGTCAACTCCATTGTTAGAACACTTCAGTGAGTCTCTGCACCTTATCCTTGAAATTCTGTTTTATCAACCTTTGTTCTCAAAATTAAGGATTGGCTCAGGATGCCATTTTTAATTCCAGGGTTCGCTGAATTTGGAGTTACCACTAGCAGGTTTACCATACTAAGGTCAATACAATCAAGTCCGTAGTCTACGATTCGCATATACACTTTGATACAAAGATCTAGTTGGAATTCAACTATCTTTTCATTGATTGTTTGTTTGGCCCCGTTGAATTAGTAGAGAATGATTTCTATATTGAAACAGTGTATGTGCCTGTTGAAATTTTTTTGGCTATCCCTCCACAGTCATTTAATTTGAATGAACAGTGTTCAATCAGAAATTGTTTCTATCATTGATGTATCAGCAATTCAAGATGGATAGATAATCAAATAGAATAGGTTTCTCCCTACCCTTTCATTTTACAGTTTGCGATTTGGAATAGGGAAAGGTCGATATTCATTCTTCTTTTTTGTGTCTACTCTTCCGTTTCCGAATCAAAACCAGAGGAAGTCTATTTTCATTAGAGTGTCTCTTTATCCTATCTTTTTTTTATCTTTAGGACCGATCGCTATAGCATAATTAACATAATATAAATAACTTCTATGGAATATGGATGATGTGCCATAATACGGATTCCTATCAGTTCTATAACGCTTTAAAAATAAGTGTTTTAAGAAATAATTAGAGTTTCTAATCAAATTTCCATTAACCAATTTTACTTCATTCTATTATATTAATATTAAAGTAAAATCTATATAAATTTAAATAAATTAAATAAAATATAATATAAATTTTCATAAAGACATCATGTTGTATATTATAGTTCGATATAGTAGGATTAGTCAGGAAGAAACTAGTCAGAATTTATGATGTAGTATAGTATATAGTTTAGTTTAGGATATAGTTTAGCTAGGAATTAGTTTAGAAGATACTAAAGTATACTATATAACTATATAGAACTAGACTATATAGTTAATATAGTATAGTTCATATAGTAATATAAACGAATAGCTAATAGATAAGATAGCTCAATGCTAAAATACGGTAGTTTCTCATTTCTATATTTCTATTCTGTTATGTTATGTGAGCCCGCTTAGCTCAGAGGTTAGCGCATCGAATTGTAATGCGATGGTCATCGGTTCGGACTCCGATTAGCAGGCTTTTTTCTCTATCGATTTTGCGTGATTGATAATCTCTCTCATCCTTTCCCATTGTAGTCGGGTAACTTGAACCATGAACCAAAAAAATGTATTGGAACAAGAGATCTCTGTACCGAACAAATCATAAAAACGAGCTGCAACTTCCTATTATACAAAAAATCCGGATATTGATACATTATTGTATTCTACTTTGTAGGTATTTCGGAAATTTGCTTTGCTTGTTTATATTGTTCAGTCTTAATTATAGTTCAGTTTCATTTGTTATCTGAAAAAATGAAATTTCAATAAAATCACTAAAATAAAAAGGAGTTTTATGTCTCGTTACCGAGGACTCGTTTCAAAAAAATCGCCGTCTGGGGGCTGTACCAGGATAACAGTAAAGAACTAGATCCGGAAGTGATCTTAAAACCAATTGCGTTCTGGGAAAAGATCGCGTATCGTATTCGTCTAGAAGAAAAACAGAAATTGCGTTTTCATTATGGTCTGACAGAGCGACAATTACTTAGATATGTGCATATCGCTGGAAAAGCCAAGGTGTCAACAGGTCAGGTTTTACTACAATTACTTGAGATGCGTTTGGATAACATCCTTTTCCGATGGGTGTATGGCCTTCGGACCATTCCTGGAGCCAGGCAATTAGTTAACCATAAGACATAATTTTAGTTCAATGGTCCGTATAGTGGGATAGACCAAAGTTAGTCTTGTAAACTCCAGAGATTATTATTACTACGAAGGATAAACAAAGATCGAAAGCTCTGATTCAAAATTATATTGCTTTATTCCCCCCCCGAGGAATGGCCAAAAATTTGACTTTTGACTCATTCCGAATATAAGGAAGTAGTAAATCAAAATTAGATAGTAAATGGATCGATTTGAAAAGTAAAGAGTTGTTAGTCGTAGAAGATTATTCCCGTCGACTTTGAACCTAACGAAAATAAGCAAGAAAGTTTCAGAGAAGTTTGTCTCTTTTCGCCGAAAATAAAATAAATAGA
>PYDT01001761.1:47500-55000 GCA_004837865.1 Musa balbisiana | reverse complement strand
CAGATACCGCTATACAATTACAACCCATCTTTGCTCAATGGGTACAAAACACCCATGCTTTAGCACCCGGCATAACAGCTCCTGGTGCAACAGCAAGTACCAGCTTAACTTGGGGAGGTGGTGAGTTGGTAGCAGTAGGCGGCAAAGTCGCTTTGTTACCTATTCCATTAGGAACCGCAGACTTCTTAGTCCATCATATTCATGCATTTACGATCCACGTGACTGTATTGATACTACTGAAAGGTGTTCTATTTGCTCGCAGTTCCCGTTTGATACCTGATAAAGCAAATCTTGGTTTTCGTTTTCCTTGTGATGGACCTGGAAGAGGGGGGACATGTCAAGTATCTGCCTGGGATCATGTCTTCTTAGGTCTATTCTGGATGTACAATGCGATTTCCGTAGTTATTTTCCATTTCAGTTGGAAAATGCAGTCGGATGTTTGGGGTACTATAAGTGATCAAGGGGTAGTAACTCATATTACAGGAGGAAACTTTGCGCAGAGTTCCATTACTATTAATGGGTGGCTTCGAGATTTCTTATGGGCACAGGCATCTCAGGTAATTCAGTCTTATGGTTCTTCATTATCTGCATATGGTCTCTTTTTCTTAGGTGCTCATTTTGTCTGGGCTTTCAGTTTAATGTTTCTATTCAGTGGCCGTGGTTATTGGCAAGAACTCATTGAATCCATCGTTTGGGCTCATAACAAATTAAAAGTTGCTCCTGCTACTCAGCCTAGAGCCTTGAGCATTGTACAAGGACGTGCTGTAGGAGTAACCCATTACCTTCTGGGTGGAATTGCCACAACATGGGCATTCTTCTTAGCAAGAATTATTGCAGTAGGATAATGGCTAGGAGGATTTGAAAGGCATTATGGCATTAAGATTTCCGAGGTTTAGCCAAGGCTTAGCTCAGGACCCCACTACTCGTCGTATTTGGTTTGGTATTGCTACCGCACATGACTTCGAGAGTCATGATGATATTACTGAGGAACGTCTTTATCAGAACATTTTTGCTTCTCACTTTGGGCAATTAGCAATAATCTTTCTGTGGACGTCCGGAAATCTCTTTCATGTAGCTTGGCAAGGAAATTTTGAGTCATGGATACAAGACCCTTTACATGTAAGACCTATTGCTCATGCAATTTGGGATCCTCATTTTGGTCAACCAGCTGTAGAAGCCTTTACTCGAGGAGGTGCTACCGGTCCAGTGAATATCGCTTATTCCGGTGTTTATCAGTGGTGGTATACAATCGGATTACGCACTAATGAAGATCTTTATACTGGAGCTCTTTTTCTATTATTTCTTTCTGCTATATCCTTAATAGCGGGTTGGTTACACTTACAACCAAAATGGAAACCAAGCGTTTCGTGGTTCAAAAATGCCGAATCTCGTCTAAATCATCATTTGTCAGGACTTTTCGGAGTGAGTTCTTTGGCTTGGACAGGACATTTAGTTCATGTCGCTATTCCAGGATCCAGGGGACAGTACGTCAGATGGAATAATTTTTTAGATGTATTACCCTATCCTCAAGGGTTGGGACCACTTTTTACGGGTCAGTGGAATCTTTATGCCCAAAACCCTGATTCGAGTAGCCATTTATTTGGTACTTCCCAAGGAACAGGAACTGCCATTCTAACCCTTCTCGGTGGATTTCATCCACAAACGCAAAGTTTATGGCTGACCGATATTGCTCATCATCATTTAGCTATTGCATTTATTTTCCTGATCGCTGGTCATATGTATAGAACTAACTTCGGGATTGGGCACAGTATCAAAGATCTTTTAGAAACACATATTCCTCCAGGGGGTCGATTAGGGCGTGGGCATAAGGGTCTTTATGACACAATCAATAATTCGCTTCATTTTCAATTAGGTCTTGCTCTAGCCTCTTTAGGGGTTATTACTTCCTTAGTAGCTCAACACATGTACTCTTTACCTGCTTATGCATTCATAGCACAAGACTTTACTACTCAAGCTGCGTTATATACTCATCACCAATACATCGCAGGGTTTATCATGACAGGAGCCTTTGCTCATGGAGCTATATTCTTCATTAGAGATTACAATCCAGAACAGAATGAGGATAATGTATTGGCAAGAATGTTAGACCACAAAGAAGCTATCATATCTCATTTAAGTTGGGCCAGCCTGTTTCTTGGGTTCCATACCTTGGGCCTTTATGTTCATAACGATGTTATGCTCGCTTTTGGTACTCCGGAAAAACAAATCTTGATTGAACCTATATTTGCCCAATGGATACAATCCGCTCATGGTAAGACTTCATATGGGTTCGATGTACTCTTATCTTCAACGAATGGCCCAGCATTCAATGCAGGTCGAAGCATATGGTTACCGGGCTGGTTGAATGCTGTTAATGAGAATAGTAATTCACTCTTCTTAACAATAGGTCCTGGGGACTTCTTGGTTCATCATGCTATTGCTCTAGGTTTGCATACAACTACATTGATTTTAGTAAAAGGTGCTTTAGATGCACGTGGTTCCAAGTTAATGCCAGATAAAAAGGATTTCGGTTATAGTTTTCCTTGCGACGGCCCAGGACGCGGCGGTACTTGTGATATTTCTGCTTGGGACGCATTTTATTTGGCAGTTTTCTGGATGTTAAATACCATTGGGTGGGTTACTTTTTATTGGCATTGGAAACACATCACTTTATGGCAGGGTAACGTTTCACAATTTAATGAATCTTCCACTTATTTAATGGGATGGTTAAGAGATTATCTATGGTTAAACTCTTCACAACTTATCAATGGATATAATCCTTTTGGTATGAATAGTTTATCCGTATGGGCGTGGATGTTCTTATTTGGACATCTTGTTTGGGCTACTGGATTTATGTTTTTAATTTCTTGGCGCGGATATTGGCAGGAATTGATTGAAACTTTAGCATGGGCTCATGAACGCACACCTTTGGCTAATTTGATTCGATGGAGAGATAAGCCAGTGGCTCTTTCCATTGTGCAAGCAAGATTGGTTGGATTAGCCCACTTTTCCGTAGGTTATATATTCACTTATGCAGCTTTCTTGATTGCCTCTACATCAGGAAAATTTGGTTAATTTTAATTTAGTTATTTATTATTTTTTTATGTACTGTATCAGCAACAATCTCATTTGTTTCGATGGAGAGGGAGGATCTACCTTCTTATATTTTTACATCTAGGATCCGAACTGTATCATTGATAATAATAGGAACTGAACATTATATTATGGCAAGAAAAAGTTTGATTCAGAGGGAGAAGAAGCGACAGAAATTGGAACAGAAATATCATTTGATTCGTCGATCCTCAAAAAAAAAAATAAGCAAAGTTCCATCATTGAGTGAAAAATGGGAAATTCATGGAAAATTGCAATCCCCACCACGTAATAGTGCACCTATACGTCTCCATCGACGTTGTTTTTTGACTGGAAGACCTAGAGCTAACTATCGAGACTTTGGGCTATCCGGACACATACTTCGAGAAATGTTTCATGCATGTTTGTTACCGGGCGCAATAAGATCAAGTTGGTAAAGAGAAAAATATCCTTTCGTATTTGTATGAATCTCTACGATCTATTATCATAGAAGATAGAGGAGCCCTCTTTACCATTCTGTATAAATAGACTATTCTATTTGTACGGATATGGTAGAGGGGCGTATCCAATCTTTCTTCGTCCATAAGTTCCCGGTTCTTCAGCGCGGAGTAGAGCAGTTTGGTAGCTCGCAAGGCTCATAACCTTGAGGTCACGGGTTCAAATCCTGTCTCCGCAACATTTTTTTGTAAAAAAAAAATATCTTTTTAGTAGTTAGCATTAGTAGTTCGAATTTCATTTTTGATTTTATCTCTTATCTTATCATAATACATTACTTCACCGTGGGCGGATAGCGGGAATCGAACCCACATCTTCTCCTTGGCAAAGAGAAATTTTACCATTCGACCATATCCGCATTTTCTGCGTTCCTGATACGCACGCATATGTCCACACATATATGACATATATCATATATCATATATGCGTCTGGATCATATGTACAGGGCCAAATATTCAGATACAAGAATGAAATATAATTTTTTTGGAACTCAGATTGAATCTTGATGTGTCTCACAATCCGAATTATTAAATTTATTAGAAGTAGAAGGTAGAAGGAATGGAGTTTTTGGATCGGGGAAATAAAAAATAAGTTCAAGAGATGAGAGAATTAAGGATAGCTACCAGAAAGACTAATCCAATCCATAATGATGTACCGGAAAATACAATATTTTTATTACTTGACCAACCATCAGAAGAAGCAAATACAACGGGTACACTAATCAGTAAGACTGATGAAGTCGCAATTAATGCAAAAACAGCTAATTGGAAAGCAATAGTCATGTTTGTAATCCTCCAAGCTACCAACAAATGAACTATACCATTTGATCCCTCGCTTAGTCAAAATTGTAATAAAATGCATCATGTAGGGATTTGACCATGAATCAATTGATTCTTTAGAACTTATTACCTTACCGCTTTATTTTATTCGGACATGGAGTCGAGGGGAGTTTAGTATTTACTTCACAAGCAGAAATACTGGATCATGCATATATCTATGTATACAATCTACAGATAGATACATCGAAATATGGATTTGCATCTGGGATGTTTCTACAGATAGTTAGTGTATCATCTCATATAGTCATATTCCATTTGTAGGAATAAAATAGAAATTGTCTCGGGGAGAGATGGCTGAGTGGTTGATAGCTCCGGTCTTGAAAACCGGTATAGTCTAAACAAAGAACTATCGAGGGTTCGAATCCCTCTCTCTCCTTTTTTTGCTTGTTGAATAAATTTGTTTCTTTATTCATTTGGCCCGTTATCTTTCATAAAAAGGAATGGCCCGGCTAGGTAGAATAGCCGAGCCAGAACAGGAAAAAAATAGAATAGATATAAAAAGAAAAAGAAGAAAATCTCAACTAAGAGGGGTCATGGAAAGAACAGGTTCCAAATCACGATCGATTCCTTTTTCAAAGCCTGCTGCAGCTGCACGGGCCCTTCCCGCATGCCACAAATGCCCCACAAAAAAGAAGAATCCTAGAACAAAATGGGAGGTCGCCAACCAACTTCTAGGAGAGACATAATTGACTGCATTGATCTCGGTAGCTACGCCACCCACGGAATTTAAAGAACCTAAAGGAGCATGAGTCATATATTCTGCCGAACGTCGTTCTTGCCAAGGTTGTATGTCTTTTTTCAGCCTACTCAAGTCCAAACCATTGGGACCCCTTAGAGGTTCTAACCAGGGAGCACGAAGATCCCAAAAACGCATAGTTTCTCCTCCAAAAATAATCTCTCCAGTCGGGGAACGCATTAGATATTTACCTAAACCAGTAGGTCCTTGAGCGGATCCCACGTTAGCTCCAAGACGTTGGTCTCTGACTAGAAAGGTAAATGCTTGAGCTTGAGAAGCTTCTGGCCCGGTAGGTCCGTAAAACTCACTAGGATAAGCGGTATTATTAAACCAGACAAAACAACAAGCGATAAAACCAAAGACAGATAAAGCACCTAAACTATAAGACAAGTAAGCCTCTCCAGACCATACAAATG
This sequence comes from Musa balbisiana, assembly GCA_004837865.1. Taxonomy (NCBI): domain Eukaryota; kingdom Viridiplantae; phylum Streptophyta; class Magnoliopsida; order Zingiberales; family Musaceae; genus Musa; species Musa balbisiana. Next base: position 49,423 of record PYDT01001761.1, on the reverse strand, counting down.
CACGGCGAGCCCATGCAAAAGGTTTGGTTAAGATATGCCAAATTCCACCAAGTATACAAATGGAACCTAACCATACATGTCCCCCAATTATATCTTCTAAATCGTCCACACTAACAATCCATCCTTCTCCCCCAAAAGGAGATTTTAGTAAATAACCAAATATGACACTTGGGCTAAGGGTCAAGTTGGTAATTTTTCTTACATCTCCCCCCCCAGGGGCCCAGGTATCATATATGCCCCCAAAATAAACAGCCTTGAGCACTAGAAGAAAAGCACCTAGACCTAACAAAATTAAGTGAATACCCAAAATGGTAGTCATATTCCATTTGTAGGAATAAAATAGAAATTGTCTCGGGGAGAGATGGCTGAGTGGTTGATAGCTCCGGTCTTGAAAACCGGTATAGTCTAAACAAAGAACTATCGAGGGTTCGAATCCCTCTCTCTCCTTTTTTTGCTTGTTGAATAAATTTGTTTCTTTATTCATTTGGCCCGTTATCTTTCATAAAAAGGAATGGCCCGGCTAGGTAGAATAGCCGAGCCAGAACAGGAAAAAAATAGAATAGATATAAAAGAAAAAGAAGAAAATCTCAACTAAGAGGGGTCATGGAAAGAACAGGTTCCAAATCACGACGATTCCTTTTTCAAAGCTGCTGCAGCTGCACGGGCCCTTCCCGCATGCCACAATGCCCACAAAAAAGAAGATCCTAGAACAAAATGTGAGGTCGCCAACCACTTCTAGAGAGACATAATTGACTGCATTGATCTCGGTAGCTACGCCACCCACGGAATTTAAAGAACCTAAAGGAGCATGAGTCATATATTCTGCCGAACGTCGTTCTTGCCAAGGTTGTATGTCTTTTTTCAGCCTACTCAAGTCCAAACCATTGGACCCTTAGAGGTTCTAACCAGGGAGCACGAAGATCCCAAAAAACGCATAGTTTTCTCCTCCAAAAATAATCTCTCCAGTCGGGGGAACGCATTAGATATTACCTAAACCAGTAGGTCCTTGAGCGATCCCACGTTAGCTCCAAGACGTTGGTCCTCTGACTAGAAAGGTAAATGCTTGAGCTTGAGAAGCTTCTGGCCCGGTAGGTCCGTAAAAACTCACTAGGATAAGCGGTATTATTAAACCAGACAAAACAACAAGCGATAAAACCAAAGACAGTAAAGCACCTAAACTATAGACAAGTAAGCCTCTCCAGACCATACAAATGCACGCGAGCCCATGCAAAAGGTTTGGTTAAGATATGCCAAAATTCCACCAAGTATACAAATGGAACCTAACCATACATGTCCCCCAATTATATCTTCTAAATCGTCCACACTAACAATCCATCCTTCTCCCCCAAAAGGAGATTTTAGTAAATAACCAAATATGACACTTGGGCTAAGGGTCAAGTTGGTAATTTTTCTTACATCTCCCCCCCAGGGGCCCAGGTATCATATATGCCCCCAAATAAACAGCCTTGAGCACTAGAAGAAAAGCACCTAGACCTAACAAAATTAAGTGAATACCCAAAATGGTAGTCATTTTATTTCTATCTTTCCATACATAACCGAAGAAATGGAAAAGATTCTTCAAGAGTCTCGGGTCCAAGAAGCGCAGGATAAATACCACCAAAGCCTAAGACTGCAGAGGAAATTAAGTGAAGTACTCCAGATACAAGTATGGAAAGGTGTCCATAACCTCTCCCCCCGGACCTACCCCCCAACCTAGAGTAGCTAGGTGCGGAAGTAACATCAATCCTTGTTCATACATGGTTTCTCTGGTACGAAATGAGCCACTTCAAATAGGTTCATTGCCCCGGCCCCAGAATACGATTAATCCGGCATGAGCTACGTGAGCTCCAAGTAGTTACCGGACAAATTTATAAGTCTGGCATTCCCGGCCCACCAAGCGAAACCGGTGGTTTCTTGGTCACG
>PYDT01001761.1:35000-42500 GCA_004837865.1 Musa balbisiana | reverse complement strand
GATAGGCATATTGTATCTGAACAATGAACGAAGCAATGAGTTAAGTTAAAATTAATGAGTTAAAATTGAAGAAAAGAAATTAAGTGGGGTTCTACCCCCTTTCTGTTCTGTCGGACCAATCACTGCCTGAACTGACGGAGTCCTGTACCTCCTTTCGCTATATAAAATAGTATGGGATGGTTCATTCATGAACCATCAAATCCAAAACAAAATTCTATGGAATCATAACATAAAAGTAGAAAAGAGTGTTCAGATCTAGTCATATCATTAGATTATATTGACAATTCCAAAAAACTACTCATACTATCATCATAGTATGATGACAGTTGGGCGGATATGCCCCTATCGTCTAGTGGTTCAGGACATCTCTCTTTCAAGGAGGCAGCGGGGATTCGACTTCCCCTGGGGGTACTACGAAAGGAAGTTGATCATGGATTATCAATAGCCTAGAAGGAATTCTTCCTGGGTCGATGCCCGAGCGGTTAATGGGGACGGACTGTAAATTCGTTGGCGATATGTCTACGCTGGTTCAAATCCAGCTCGGCCCAAAAATTCGCCGCTCCATGAATATGATATAACCAATGATATAACCAATTTGTCCCCCAGAAACAAAAATACCTGATCCGTAAAAGAGAAAGAGTCCATTTTTGTTTCTCTATCCATGTTTGTCCTCATTCGTTCTGATCTTTTCTTTCTAACGATCTAGATTCATAATACTTAATCAAAGCAAAGATTATGAAAGAAAAATCGTTTTTTCTCAATGAAAGGTTGATTATCCATTTTGGGCAATAAAAAAAATAAACACAGGTTACTAGTAATCCGTGTCACTTTCACTATAGTCCATATCTATGGTGTCGATATCGTGTATATGATATCGTGTATATGATATCGTGTATATGATATCGTGTATATGATATCGTGTATATGATATCGTGTATATGATATCGTGTATATGATATCGTGTATATGATATCGTGTATATGATATCGTGTATATGATATCAGTTAGTATATCATTCGTGTCTCTGTTACAACGCGACGAAGAAAATGTTTTTCTGAAACCATTAAGAATATGTATACCATACACCTCGCTGGGATTGTAGTTCAATTGGTCAGAGCACCGCCCTGTCAAGGCGGAAGCTGCGGGTTCGAGCCCCGTCAGTCCCGAACTAGGATCCGACCGATGAATGGAGAAATGAATTTCTCTATTTTCCGTGAAAAAGGAGACAGGGAGCAAGATCTAATCCCCAGTGGAGATCCTTATTTCTTTTGTTTTTCATTTCGCATTTATCATCAGACAAATACAGGAATTTCCATTTATTCCACTAGTGCCGAGTGATAAGGGAGAGACATAACATATATAGATTCGTACAATCGGTGGTATTCCTATATTTAGTATTTTAAGAGATACTCGTCTGACTTTCTTTTTCGATTTTCTTGATAAATGAAATAGAATAGAGTGCTCCTATTTTTACCGAGAGTACATACGCAAATTGTATTCGTTTATTGTACAATACATAATGAACTTAACATAATTACCTCGACAGAGTACTTGTCAGGTTAAACGACAACCCTTTTTAGCTTCGACTTTGTTTGTGTATCCTCAATGACTAATTGGAAACAATCTATCTCATTCTCATTTAAATTGCACACTTAATTTTTGATGTATGCCTTCCAGTCCCAATCGAAGAAAGAGATACTAATCAAATAAAAGAAAAGACCAAGCAACGTTCCTTTTTATTAAATTTGTTGGAATTATATTAGATCTTTTATACTTAACCCGTCCTTTTTCCATCTCACTTCTACTCTTTGGATCTGTGTGTGATTCATAGAATACCAGTCATATAATACCTCATAATTGTATGTACATAATTGTATGTACATAATTGTATGTACATAATTGTATGTACATAATTGTATGTACATAATTGTATGTACATAATTGTATGTACATAATTGTATGTACATAATTGTATGTACATAATTGTATGTACATAATTGTATGTACATAATTGTATGTACATAATTGTATGTACATAATTGTATGTACATAATTGTATGTACATAATTGTATGTACATAATTGTATGTACATAATTGTATGTACATAATTGTATGTACATAATTGTATGTACATAATTGTATGTACATAATTGTATGTACATAATTGTATGTACATAATTGTATGTACATAATTGTATGTACATAATTGTATGTACATAATTGTATGTACATAATTGTATGTACATAATTGTATGTACATAATTGTATGTACATAATTGTATGTACATAATTGTATGTACATAATTGTATGTACATAATTGTATGTACATAATTGTATGTACATAATTGTATGTACATAATTGTATGTACATAATTGTATGTACATAATTGTATGTACATAATTGTATGTACATAATTGTATGTACATAATTGTATGTACATAATTGTATGTACATAATTGTATGTACATAATTGTATGTACATAATTGTATGTACATAATTGTATGTACATAATTGTATGTACATAATTGTATGTACATAATTGTATGTACATAATTGTATGTACATAATTGTATGTACATAATTGTATGTACATAATTGTATGTACATAATTGTATGTACATAATTGTATGTACATAATTGTATGTACATAATTGTATGTACATAATTGTATGTACATAATTGTATGTACATAATTGTATGTACATAATTGTATGTACATAATTGTATGTACATAATTGTATGTATAAGTATAACGAAGGAGGAGTATATAAGGAAGACGGTAGGGTTATTTATAGAAAAGAAAAAGTGGAAAAGGATGCAAATTCAATGGGATTCTTTATTGGATCAGGAGTCCCATTTCAGATTTAGTATGGATAAAGGATCTTCCTATGTTATACTATTCAATTCTCGACGATGAATCGATTTGATAGATCAGATATTGTTATTCATAATATTATCAAAGCAAAGATTATGAAAGGAAAAATCGTTTTTTCTCAATGAAAGGTTGATTATCCATTTTTGGCAATAAAAAAAAATAAACACAGGTTACTAGTAATCCGTGTCACTTTCACTATAGTCCATATCTATGTGTTCTATGTGTATATGATATCAGTTAGTATATCATTCGTGTCTCTGTTACAACGCGACGAAGAAAATGTTTTTCTGAAACCATTAAGAATATGTATACCATACACCTCGCTGGGATTGTAGTTCAATTGGTCAGAGCACCGCCCTGTCAAGGCGGAAGCTGCGGGTTCGAGCCCCGTCAGTCCCGAACTAGGATCCGACCGATGAATGGAGAAATGAATTTCTCTATTTTCCGTGAAAAAGGAGACAGGGAGCAAGATCTAATCCCCAGTGGAGATCCTTATTTCTTTTGTTTTTCATTTCGCATTTATCATCAGACAAATACAGGAATTTCCATTTATTCCACTAGTGCCGAGTGATAAGGGAGAGACATAACATATATAGATTCGTACAATCGGTGGTATTCCTATATTTAGTATTTTAAGAGATACTCGTCTGACTTTCTTTTTCGATTTTCTTGATAAATGAAATAGAATAGAGTGCTCCTATTTTTACCGAGAGTACATACGCAAATTGTATTCGTTTATTGTACAATACATAATGAACTTAACATAATTACCTCGACAGAGTACTTGTCAGGTTAAACGACAACCCTTTTTAGCTTCGACTTTGTTTGTGTATCCTCAATGACTAATTGGAAACAATCTATCTCATTCTCATTTAAATTGCACACTTAATTTTTGATGTATGCCTTCCAGTCCCAATCGAAGAAAGAGATACTAATCAAATAAAAGAAAAGACCAAGCAACGTTCCTTTTATTAAATTTGTTGGAATTATATTAGATCTTTTATACTTAACCCGTCCTTTTTCCATCTCACTTCTACTCTTTGGATCTGTGTGTGATTCATAGAATACCAGTCATATAATACCTCATAATTGTATGTACATAATTGTATGTATAAGTATAACGAAGGAGGAGTATATAAGGAAGACGGTAGGGTTATTTATAGAAAAGAAAAAGTGGAAAAGGATGCAAATTCAATGGGATTCTTTATTGGATCAGGAGTCCCATTTCAGATTTAGTATGGATAAAGGATCTTCCTATGTTATACTATTCAATTCTCGACGATGAATCGATTTGATAGATCAGATATTGTTATTCATAATATTGATCCGATTCAGTATCATCAGGATGCAATTCATCCCATTGAATTTAAAGGAATCAAATTTCTCATCTCTATGGGATTAGATCCCGAGTTATTGCGAAGTAAAAAAACAATGAGATTATGGAAGTAAATATTCTCGCATTTATTGCTACTGCACTGTTCATTCTAGTTCCTACTGCCTTTTTACTTATCATCTACGTAAAAACAGTCAGTCAAAATGATTAATTTGACTGAAACTTGATTTATTAGTTCTTATCAATGATTGAATAAATGAAAGAAACGGATTCAAACTCCAAGTCTTAAATGAAATGATCTGTCTGGAACATAAGTATCTGAGATAATAGTATCTGAGATAGTAGTATCTGAGCCGAGATAGTATGGTATAGTATTTATTATCCTATTAATGATTTTCATAGAAAGTTGTACTGTATACAGATATAGGCTTTTATATAGAGAAAGCCTATATCTAGGTCAATATACAATATGTATGTACATAGATTAGATGTATATCTAAATAGTACATCAAAATAACAGTCCAATTCTATTATTTTTTTGGCTACATTTACTTGTGTGGATTTCGATCAATTCAAAATAATTGAAGGCCAACTCTTCTAATTCCTGGTTTTCTTAGAATTTATATATATATAGGTATAGGTCCCGAGATCTATCAAAGGAATCAATGGAGCAAGACAAAAATAGTATGGGCATATTCTACTATAAATTAAATTAAATAAAAAAAAGATAAAAGAAAACGAAACCAAAGAAAAGAATCTTTTTCTTTTTTAGATTTCCCATCTCAAGAAGTCATTGCTTGATCCATTAACAGATGATCTGCGGAGTTCTATTCCATGATAACTTCTTCAGATTTGAAAAAGAAGTAGATTAATAGAGTAGACCTTCCCAATTTTTTATGCTTAAACATGACATGAGATGAGTCAAAAAAAGCATAAAAAAATCTCTAGGAGTCTAAAAAAAAGGTGAAATGCGCGATATGTGGATCGCTCAACGGAAGAAAGATCTAATCTTATTATGTGTAGAACCTCTTTGGACAACAACTAGTCATTTCCAATAGAAAGTATGTATTGTCGTAATCTAATATAATTAGAATAGCGGAACGGCTTTCTCTTCTCTTAGAACAGTAAAAGTAAAGAAAGAGGGAAACAAATAAAGAAAAAAAGAAAAAACCAATTTCAGATTTTTCTTTTTGTAATATCCATAATTCTGGTAAGAGCTGGTTTATCAAAATAGAATATTTAGGAAGAATTCGGTTGGAAAAAATTTCCTATCATGCGTAGATTTAGGTTTCGAAATACAACTATAGTAATCATTCATTCTTTGATCGAATGGTTATTATTCATTATTGTATTTTCTTATTCATTACTGTATTTCAGTATAATTTTGAAACAGAGACATTCTTTTTTTAAAGCTTTGCAAAACGATCAATTAAACAATTGATAGAATTCAATTACTCAATCGATTACTCGATTAGTAGTACCCCTAGAGTCCACTCCTTCCCCATACTACGAGTGAGAGGGAAAATGTAAAGACTACCATTAAAGCAGCCCAAGCGAGACTTACTATATCCATATAAATTATGTCTCCTATCTCTATGAAGGAATTATTCCATTATTGATCAATAATCATAGTGGAATCAATGGCACAGAGTCAAAATGGAATTCTGACTTAACTTAAGGCTATTGATGAACCAATCCAATGAATCTACTCGTAACAAGATTATAAGATTTCTGGTAGAATCGGGAAGCATTAAGCATAAATACAATACACACACCTTTTCTCGGAAAATGAAATAGCAAAGGAATACTCCTATCCCAATGGAACATGTAGGAGTACTAAGACCTATTGTTTGTTACCCTTTTTCATAAGCAAAAGACATCAAAATATACCATCAAGATAGATAACTATCTATCAGATACCTCTATTTCCTATTTGATCTAAGCCTTACTGTTTTTTTTGTGAAAGAATGGGGAGACACCATCACCAGTATTACATACATTCTTTCTTTTTTTCGTAATCCCCCTATCCTACACGGGCAAAGAAATTTTTTTGTTTCTTCAACTTTTACTTTTACTCTTTACTCAATAAGAGCCGACCAACTATCCTGATTGAATGTTTGAGTACTCAGAGACTCTCGTGAGTCTGGATACAAAGTATCTTCAGTCCTTTCCACAACTTCTAAATTGATTTCCCATCAGCCTATCCAATCGAATTCCAGACAGAGTCAGTAGACACAACGGTGGTAGTGTAAGATAATTAGGAATTCTTGATAGTCTTTCGTACAATCTCTTCTTCAATCCTAGTAGCAAAAATGGAGTGTCCTTTAGGAACCTTTGGATACCAAGATTTCCGACCTCTTACTTTCGTAGTTTTGAATCCCAGAATTTACTTTCACTATTTATTTATTCTATTTATAACTCTTTATTTATTCTACTTTATTATTCTACTTATAAAATAAATGTCCGAACCAATCATAATCATATTAAAATCATAATCATATTAATAAGTAAGGCTTACTTCATCCCTATTTGTACCGGTTTGGGCCACACCCAAAGCCCGGATTTTGAGAAAAAAATTGACTTTCTTTAAAAAAAATTGACTTTCTTTATAGAACTACAGATTCTAAAAATAAAGTATCGATAGGCTTATCCTTTTGCCTCTCCTTCTCCGGGGACAGAATTCGTCGAGTTAAATCAGCAGAATAAGAAATCCCAAGTTTTTTGTTGATCAGGCGACACCCAGATTTGAACTGGGGATAAAGGATTTGCAGTCCCCCGCCTTACCACTTGGCCATGTCGCCAAACCAAATTCGATCCAAATAAGATAAAAAATAGATTTCTGGTCAAAGACTTAAAAATTAAGGGCAAATTGGAACCATTAACTATTTGTTTTGTTGTTTTGAATTAGTGAAAGGTTCTTCAATTTGTATCTCAAATTGTTGCGTTTCCTTAATGGCATAACAAAATCAAATTGATTTATGACTAATCAGTATCAATTATTTCAATAATCAATCTTTTTCAATTTCAATTATAACAATATAAATTATAACAATATATATGTGTATATGTAAACCTCAAAACAGAAATTGTTACACAGATACCGCTCTTATGTACATATCCCATATCCCTATAGAGAATCGTCATGCCTTCTTTTTTCATTTTCTATATGCAATAGAAAAAATAGGAATTATGATATAGTGCGACCTGACTTCTGTTGCCACAAGTGAAATTACGATAAAAGATGTGATATGCGGACAGGTAGATAGCTATATTGGCATGCACTTAATA